>JAUUDZ010097155.1:585-19769 GCA_032361705.1 Panulirus versicolor
AACATTATATACAACAGCAACAGGAGTTTTAAGTAAGTCAATACTGTAGTTGTGTGTGTTTAGTAAAGGTCTTATTCTTGCAGTAGGTGATAATTTGTTTTAACGTCTCATGCAGTCTGTAAGATAGAGGGATTCTTTATGGGCACTGGCCTGTTGTTATGTACTTTATATCCTTCTGAATATGGTATCATTTTTACTAGAGACATTTTGTTAACTAGCATGTAATCTTTGAATAAAAACACAGCTATGATAATTTTAGGGCTATTAACAGGCAGATATACATGCACTCAATGTTTGTTATGGGTCCTTGAGTTGTAGATGCAACATACTTCCCGCATCTTTTGTCAAGACCATAGTAATTATATTCATCACTGTTTTAAACAAGCTTTGTCACTTTCCCTCACCCATTGAGTTTTATTGATTTTTTTGAGATTACCTTTAGGTAAGGGAGGAGAATATATGATTAGGTATTTCATGGTTGTGTTAAGGCATGCAGACAATCAAACCAAGATTCTTTTGGATAGTCAGAAAAATATGCTAAGAAAAAAAAGTTGTAATCTTTTGCTAATGTTGCTGGTTGAAACTAGTATGTTTCTGAACAGATCCAGTGCTGTAAACCATCATTACTGGAACAGCTTGTTTCTGTGATGTTTATGCACCAGCTACTGCCAGATTAAGCTACAGACAGTCAGTTCTGATTTTTAGTGCATGACATGAAAGGCAGTCTTTACATTTTATATATTTTATATTTAAAAGTCTAAGCATAAGAACAGGTCAGAGGTAAGCATTAACCCTAGGTAAATTTAATCCCTGAACTTTCCAGAATGTCATATATCCCCTGTGTTTGAAATTGTGCTCTTTGTACCTTCTCCATAGCTGACCTCTTATCATACAAAGCAGAAGAAGCTTCTTTTAAAGCTGAAGAAAGGGTGATTTTGGCAAAATCTCTTCCAGGAAAAAAATGTAGGGCTAGAAAGAAGTTTGCTTTTGGTTCTGTGATGTCTAATGCTCATCATGCGAGGCATTTTTTATGACATCAGAAGGTCTTGGTTAGTGGTAGAGAAGAAAGACTCAACCCCACTTGTATAAGATTTTACTTAAGGTTAATTCATTATTAAGGGATTTTTAGAAACTAGTTTTGCAAGAATATTGTTAGTACATTATTAAGATAAGACTTTCTCCAAAGTATAACAGTGTTAGTCTTGCCTAGGTCAGATTTGTTTTATTGTAAACCCTCCATTTTAAGCTAGAAGTCAAACTCTTAAAGGATGACATGCAAATCAAGATGTTAAGAAAAACATTATCCTTTTAGGGGGAGGCTTTTTTTTTTTTTTTGCTGTTATGATGTACATGATTGTGGATGACTGTGGAATTTGATCATTCTATTTCATATTTACAGCTTAAAGTATGGACAAAGATTTGTTGGTAGCAGTATGCTCCATGCTTTTCTCGATTATTGCTGTGGTGTTTTTCTAGGTCTGCCCCTTATAATGACAACCAAGAAAATTCAGTTTTTAGCACTTCATTTTTGTAATCTCCAAAATACCTTAATTTGCATTATACACATGGAGACACTATTTAAGAAGTGGAAAACCCTACTGGAAAGATCAAGATATACGCTCTACTCTGAAAAAATTCAAAATCTGAACACTGCTTAGTCCAAAGGAATTTGCACTGGAGATGTTTTACCTATTTCGTGCCTTGAATATAATTGATTAGGAAGTAACTTAATTTAAATGTGTGTTTGTCACTGCATCATTTCTCCATTTTAGACATTTCTAGATATGTGTTTGTCACTACATCATTGCTCCAATTTAGACATTTCTAAATGTTTCTTACCTTGATAGATGTAATAAGTTTAACATAGTTGACAGGAAATATATTGTGGTGTCTGAATATTTATTTGTTTATGTTAGGAGTTATGTGCATTTCGTATTAGGCTTTAAGGTCACCACTCTTTTCCTTACAGCTGTTGGTGTTGGTGAAGGATGCAGTAAACTAAAATGTTTTCTGCATGGTGAAAAGAGCTACCTTGCACGATGTCAACTTGGAATTGCAACAGACACATACAATGAGACTGGGAGGATTATTATGGAGAAAGAATTTGGTTAGTCTGAGTGATTCATTGTATTTCTTACAAACCCCTGCAATCTTGATGAAGTGTGGCATACAATTTTTGTTTTCAGTTTTAAATGCTGGAATGTATACTATATGTAATTGATTTTTCAGTTAGCATAATAAGGATTCATTTGTTCTGTTATTCACTAAAGGCATGTGTAGATGTATTATGGTACCCACAACTCTAACTAGCTGGCAGAAATATTCAGAAGGCCCTGTTGCTCAGGGAGAACCATGACAGGAGGATGTCATGTTCTCCCCTACACAGGTCCCTCACCTAGCTGTAGTGCAAATAAAGAAGACTGTGTGAGGTTTAGTTTATGGTAACAACCAGTTGTAATACTCAGACATATGGGACTTTAGAGAAGGATTTTATATGTAAAATTAGGGAAAGACTCAGTCACCAAGCTGAGCAGACAAAAATGATGCAGTGATCTTTGGCTTTATATGATGGTGATGTATCAAGATTTGAATGTCTGAGCATCATGCATCATGGTTTGTTTAAATGGTACATTAGATTTTTTTTCAATATTCATAATTTTATAGATTTCAAAAGGCTTGGGACAATACTGTATTGAAACTAAGACTGAGAAGGTTAGAAAACAGATCATAGGTCTAATCTGTCCCTATTTTTTCTTTGATAAGACATACATATATTGGAAATTTATCGTAGCCTTACTGATTTTTTTTCATCAAAGCATAATGAAAACATGCCTTACTGTACTTTTAATTTCTTATACAAGTATAGCATGAATAATCTGGGATGGTTAGGTCCTAGGCATAGCAGGATATTTTATTTTAATGAATATCTAAGTGTATTTAGAAATCTGTGTATCAATCTATCTATATCTTTGATAACTCTTCCCACCTGGACCTCCCTCAAGGGGGTGGCCATGGCAATAGAGTCTCCATAACTAGTAAACTCCAGTGCTGCTTCTTAGCCTCTAGTGCATCACCCTTAACTGTTGTACATTAATCCTTAAACTGTGGCTGCAGGAAAACCAGGATACTACTATAGGCACACAAAAAGATAGATCACTCTTATTGAAGATATGCATACAAAAGTATCAAAAATGAAAAAAAAATCCACTATCAACTTTTGTTTTGTTGTGGTATAGTGTGTAAGCTTAAGAATATATTTTTGAATGCAGCACTTTGAAAAAATAACTCCTTAAAGCATACTCTATTCTTTATCTACCTTTGCTTTCATGTGCTAGAGTGTTAAAGTTATGAATGAATTTATGAATACTGAACATAGCATGCAATATGAATACTGAACATAGCATGCAGTTTAAAACTGTGGCTGATCATGTACTGACAAATGATGTTTGCCTTGCAGTAAGGATAGATAGTTATATATAACCTCAGGATCCCTTTTATGGGGTCCTTGCAGCTTCAAGGCTGCTTTGCAGTTAGTAGGATGGAAAGAATGGACTCCTTTGTGGTGGGAAGTTTGTCATTGAGACTGAACTTGCTATCATCAACTGTCAATGATACAACCTCACCAAAAGTGACTTTTACCTTGTGGTGCAACAGAAAGCAGTAACACTTATTTGTACAGTTAAAAGCCTGTCAAGCTAGGCATTGAGAGAGTTTAGGCTATTTTGTGCTAATTTTCTCAGACTAGATTCATGCATAATATTACACTACTTGTATACTCAGTAGGAATGTTAAAAGATAATGCTTAAAATACAAATATTTTGTTGTTGACATCTTTAAAATTTTCGAACTTTTTGAAGTTTCTGATATTTGGATTTTTGTTTTATGTTGTACTATATATACACCACTATGTTCCTTGCAGAATCTCCTATAAACACTTGACACTTAATTTTGTGACCTTAGTCATCCTTAAAAGCATTACCTTGTGAGAAGTTGTATTTTATCTGTCGAAGGTTTTCTGTTCATGAAGTACTGTCTCAGTCCTTACAAAAATGATGGCTGAGTTTCTTTTCCACCAAATTTACAGGATTTAGTATGGTTTGTATGTGACAGATTATTTTTTTTTATAATGTGAATGCCGTAACAAGTGCATATCTCAGGCTACCTAAGACTTCTGACAGTATTATGAATATTTGTTCAGTAGATACAATTTCATATTTATATGCGAGTAGCAATAAATTTTTTTGAATAAGACAAACATAAACTTCATGTTGAGGTAACATTATAACATGAGATCTGTGCAAGTATTTTTTGAAGAACATTTTTAGATCAATAAAACTTTGGTATACAAAAGTGATAGACGACAATAGAATAATTTGACGTTTAAAATTGAGTTAGATAATGCAGTTGTGAGAATAACTTTACACAGATATTAAAAGAATAGTAAAATTGGAAACAGATTAGTAACAAGTTTGCTTTATTTGATCACATAATGACAATTATTTTGACAGAGGTCCACTTCAGCACGAGTAGTATGAGGTGCAAGTTTATTCATACAGTACAGTGTATAATTATAGCTGGTCATATAATGGAGTATGGTTGTATAGGTTGACTAATAGTATGATAAGCTATGGTATTATAATTTTGAGTACATTTGTAGGCGTTAACCAAGTATGTAGAATGAAATATAACAAGTTTTTTAAGGATTTTATTGTCTCATCATAACATGACCAGGTAACATTTATATTATGCTTAATTCCAGGAAGTCCCTTTGTATGCATCAAAGAAATATTGCTATTTTTGCTCAAAAATCCAAATTAGGTAATGAACATATGATATTTGCTTATTTGAACAATAAATCTAGATACTTTTTGAGCCAGCCCTCTCACCTGCTGCCCATCAGTTAGTGTTCCTAACGAAGATGTTTAATTTAGTTACTGAAGTATGTGAAAACATGTCAGATAATGTCAAAGTCCATGCAAAAAGTGCTTCTATAATGTGTTTTGGAGTGCAGCATGACAAAAGCTACTCAAAAATAGTGTCATAATCGTTTACTAAACTGTTACCCACTTTTATGCTTATGATTTTATGCTGCTTTACTACAAAACTCTTCTACCTCTCAGTTTCTGATTTTCATCAGTTTGGAGAAGTAGGCTATACTCATGTGGGAGGTAGACTGTGAACAAATTTGCAGTATCCTCTTAGTGAACTGGCTTATTATTTTCCTGAATATAGACATTCTTTTGTTGTTTGCACTGTTAATTTTTGGGATGGTATTCACAGGTTCAATGAACTATTGTTAATTACTTAGTTGTACAGTACAGGAAAGTACAGTGCAGTTGTACAGTACAGGAAAGTACAGTGCACTCGTATTTTGATCATTTAGCTATTTTCATCGTTTATAACTCTGATATAATAGAACTGCCACTTTGCTTTTTACTGACAAATTTCTCGTTTAATGTTTTTCCATGTTATTTGGTCCCTTTGTCTTTGCATCTCTTTGAGAACCATCCACTATCATCATTTTCATATTGGTTTAGAAACCAGAAGTTAGAGCTCAGGTTTAGACTTCAGGTTTCCCCATACTCTTATCTATGGTGGGCAAATTTAATAAACCTGTAACCTCTCCCTGTATTCTGTCTTATTTCAGGTACGATCTTTGTCACTATTTTCAGGACCATCTTTAGTAGTTCTTTACACATCTTTTAGTTAGGTGACCAAGCTTGAGAAGTAAACTTCAGTTTAGGTCTATTACACATTGTAATGAACTTACTGTACGTCTCATTATCTAGTTGCTTCTATGCAGTTCTGACAGGTTACCTCTGACAATTCTTTTGACGTTCTGGGATTGAGTTAAGTACAGTGTTGACCCACAATGCTCTTTCACACAAATTCTCTGTAACTTTTTTCTGTTTTACTTTACTTTTCTCATCTTAGTGAGATAGCATCAGGAACACACAGCTAGACTAGCCCCATCTTCATTACTTTGAATTTACTTGTGTTGAATGTCATTAGCCATGTATCACATAAACTGGGAGTTTGTTTTTGTTCCTTTCTGAATCAATGCAATCCTCGTCTTTTCTTACTTCCATCATGACTTTAGGATTATCCACAAAAATTTTGGGGGATTAATCCAGACCCTCTGGCAAGTTTATTTCTTTTCTCTGAAGAAGAGTTCACTTTCAAAGCCTAAGAGATTGTTGGGTATGACCTCCTTTCCTTGAACCAGTGTTTTTTCTCCCTTCCGTAGTTCCTCTCATGCAGATGTTCATTCATTTGCTTTTTGATGATCTTTCCCAATTCTTCACAAACCAAACTCATTAGATTGTGGTCTACTATTCAATGCAATTTCCCAGTCTCACACAAAAATAAGCATGGTTTTTACTCATTTCCACCTACTCGACACTATACCCTTTACCAGCATTTTTTTTTACTATGTTTCGAGTGGTCTATCAAGTGTTTCTGCACACTTCTTTACCACATATGGTTACTTCTCGTCAGGACTGTGTGTCTTATATGCATCATTCTTTAGTACACATGAAGACTTCTCATCAGGACCATATGTCTTATATGTATCAAGGCCCTTCAACAGTCTGCTCTCATCATCTCTTAATAGTTTGAGTCCTCTGTCACATCCCATCTCTGGTTTTGTGGCTGTAGTGTCCCCCTCTGTAAATACACTCAGTAAATTTTCATCCAGCTTCTTGTATGTTTTATCATCATGTTCAGCAGCTCTTCCCTTTGAATTCCTCATCATGATTGGCTGCTCTTTTACTGACAGTTTATTTCTGGTGAACTAATGGGGTAGTTTTGGATTTTCCCCTTCCTTGTCCACATTATTTTTTGTTCTGTCTTGTTTGCTTATCTTACTGTACTCATTCCTTGATCTCTTACATCTTTCAGATGAAGGTCGGCTGTTGTGTTTCACATATTTTCTCCATCGTACAAAAATTCTTTTTCTGTTTATTTGCTTTTTGACATTTTATATCAAACCATGTGTCTTTCTTTTCTAAAATTCTCTCTTTTCACTGCCAAAGGTACTCATGATCAAACCCCTTCATTGTACATTTCATGGGACATTCCAAAACAGTGGCTGTTAAACATACAGCTCTGTGAAATGATCATGATTGTATTTCCGCTTTGACTTTGATTTCCTCTATGATTTCCTTATATCCTCACTAATCATGTTGTCAAACTCAAGCAGTACATGATCACTTTCTCCACAGTGGTGTATTGTATTCTTCGTTAACAGAGTCCGTGTTACTCATTACATGTGTAGATAAGATGTAATAATGATGGAATATTAGCCTCTCAGTGATATGTTGATATATATGACAAGTTCAGCAGTGTGTTTAAATACAGGGTGGGGAAGAGGAGTATGAAGACTTTGAAACTGATGAAAATTACCTGGGTTTTGACTGATTAAGTCTTTTGTTTTTTACTAAGGGGATATGTAAGAACGGTTGACAATCCAATGAGATGTTTAGCAACTTTCTAGAAGAGGATCTTGTGCCAAAGAGTGGATGAGTGTAGATATCACATCTATTTTTAATAAAGCAGTAAGGAAGTTGTACTGAACTGTACACTAATTTTAAGTTATTGGAAAGGATAATCAGCCTGCAAATGCATCAGTATTTGCAAAGGAGAAGCTATCTACTTAAGAGAAGATATGGGCTTTGGGAAAGGAAGCCATCATGACAGAGCTTTTTGACTTTTGTTGATAGGGTTTGTGGTTTTCATGGATTATACTTGAGTTAGGGAATGGATATCAGTGAATGAGGCCTTTTCTTCTGTTCCTGGTGCTACTTCACTAATGTGGGATATGGTTGGCAAGTGTGAAAGAAAAGAAGAAAGAATGTTTTATTGCTTGGTCTTCAAGTGCTTCATATAGGATAACATAGTTTCAGGGAATCGGTATTATGAAGATTCTAAGAACTATTTAAGATAAACCAAATTAATCAAATCAGAAATTGTTTGCAGTTACATGAATTAGGCAAATGAATCCACAATTGATCTATTATTTGAAATGAAATTGGGTGGAGTGGATGGTATTGCAGTTGAATTTATGAAAGTTGTGACTAGGTTGTTGATTGGTTAGTTAGAATTTCCATTGTATGTATGGATCATGATAAGGTGCCTGAGGATTCACAGAATGTGATTTTATAAAAGTAGGGGGGGTTAAAGGTTAGTGTTCAGACTACAGAGGTATAAGTTTGTTGACTGTACCATGCAAGATGTTTGGGAGGGTGGCAGTTGAAAGGGCAAAAACATGCAAAGAGCATCAGACTGAGGAGGAGCTCTGTGATCTCAGAAGTGAAAGAGAATGTGTGGATCAGATGTGTGCTTTGAAGAATGCGTGTGTCATTTACTCAGAGAGACAGATGGGGATGGTTTTGTATGAATTGTTTATGGATATGGAGAGACCATATGATAGGATTGATAGAGATGTCATGTAGAAGGTCTCAAGAATATATGATGTGGAAGGAAAACTGCTGTAAGTAGAGAAGTTTTTATCAAAGGTGTAAGGCATATGTACAGTTGGGAAAAGAGGAGAATGTCTTTAAAGGGTGTGTGATGTCACCGGTGTTGTTTAATTTGTGTAAGGATAGGGTGGTGAGGAAGGTAAATACACGAGTTTTGGAGAGAAGGGTGAGTATGTGGTCTATGGGGGATGAGAGGACCAGGGAAGTGCCAGTTGTTTTTAGCTGATGATACAGCACTGGTGGCAGATTCAAGTTGAGAAACTGCAGAAGTTGGTGTCTGGGTTTGAAAGTGTGTGAAAGGAGGAAGGTGAGGGTAAATGTGAATGACTTTAAGGTTATTAGGTTTAACAGGGTCAGATTTCTTAGGTTGTGAGTTTGAATGAAGAGGCCTTAGTTGAAATGAAGCATTATAGATACCTTAGAGTAGACATGGCAGTGAATGGAACCATGGAAGCATAAGTGAGTCGTAAGTAGGGAAGGTATGAGGGTTCTGGGAGTGCTGAAGAATGTTTGAAAAGAGAGATTATTATCTGGGAGGGCAAGAATGGTTATGTTTGAAGGTATAGTAATTGCAACAGTATTATATGGATGTGAGGCATGAGCTATAGATAAGGTTGTGCAGAGGAAGATGGATGTGTTGGAAATGAAGTGTTTGAGGACAACATGTGGTGTGAGGTGGTTTGATCAAGTAAATGATGAAAGGGTAAGAGAGAGGTGTGGTAATAAAAAGAAGAGAGCTGAAGAGGGTCTACTGAAATGGTTTGGACATATGGAGGAAATGAGTGAGGAAAGGTTGACAAAGAAGTGTTGGAAGTGGAGGGAACAAGGAGAGTGAGGAGACCAAGTTGGAGATGGAAGGATGGTCCGAAAAAGATTTTGAGCGA
The DNA here is from genome assembly GCA_032361705.1 of Panulirus versicolor. NCBI lineage: Eukaryota > Metazoa > Arthropoda > Malacostraca > Decapoda > Palinuridae > Panulirus > Panulirus versicolor. The sequence goes on from JAUUDZ010097155.1 coordinate 9,950, forward strand.
TCGGGACTGAACAAGCAGAGGGATGAAAGGAGTGCTTAGGATAGAGTAAATTGTACATAGGGGTATGAAGTTACAGGGTTTGATGTGCTCTCAGTGGACTGAACCAGAACATGTGAAGTGTCTGGGTAACATCGAAAGGCCTATGGGTCCTGGTTGTGGATAGGAAGTTGTGGTTTTGGTGCATTATGCATGACAGCTAAAGAATTGATGAGCAGATTCAGCTTTTTTTTTCGTCGGCTCCTGGTGCTACCTGACTATTGTGGGAAATGGCAGTCAAGTATGAAAAAGAAATCTGTAATTTAAGCTGATTTTCTCTCATCTCAAAAATGTTACCCTGGGAAACCTTGCAACTTGTTAATAAGCCAACGAGAAGTGTCCTTGATTGTCATCTTTTAGAGAGCAGACACTGGAGGTGTTTGTTCTGAGCAAAACCTTTTCCCCATACGACTGTTGCATTAGAGTATGACTACACATATGAAGGGCAGGTGAAGGCTATGGCTCTAAAAGCTTTGAACCTGTTAAAACATATTTTTGAGCTAGAATCTCCACTTATTCTTCACTCTGCACATGCTCAGCCCACCTTCTCATGAAGATGGCTACCTTATGATGACTTTGAGGGTGCAAGACAGATGACATAGATGGCTGAAGTGGGGGAATTTGTTGAGATTGTGCATGGTTGTTTAATTTATTCTTTGCTTACAGTAGTGTTATTCAGCACCTCTTTTCACTACCATAAGGACACATAATACAGTAGCCACTTTTTTTGTTTAAATTAAGCATGACAGTGGCATATTTTGTTGTCTGCCCATATCATATGAAAAAAATCTTCCACATGTCTTTAAAGGAAAATTACATGGGTGACGAGCAAGCGAGGATTCTAGCTTAAAATCATGCTTTTCATAAGCATGAAATTACATTTTTGTTTTTTCCCCATAGGCCATGTAACCAAAGATATCCTGCAGGAGAGTTTACATCAGTTTCAAGGAAGAATTAAACAGACCCCACCCATCTTCTCAGCACTCAAGAGGAAAGGGAGAAGATACTCAGATTTAGCTCGGTATTTATGGTTCTGTTGTACTTCGTAATATCTCAGGTCTCATAAGTAACATATTCTATATCAAATGATAAATTCAGTGTGTTACTTTGTCTTTATAATTACCTATTTGTGCATTATGGGGAGGGAGTACTTTATGGGACTCCATCTCTCTTACTCTATCTTTGATGTCAAGTAACATTTTGAAATCTTAATCCCTCTTGCAGTTGCAGTCAGTCTGTTCATTTCCCTTGTCTTGTTTTTGTACTAGTATCTTGCTTTGGTAGTATTTCTTCAAAAACTTTTTAGACTTGTTATCTTGCTTAGTTTCTTATTGTGCCATTTAGTGTTATGTGTATGAATATTTTATAAAGGTCAGTATGTGCAGTGTCCCTCTGACTTAGAAATTTGAGTCATAATCATGTCTCCCTTTTTTCTTTCTCCCTTCCAAAATGAGCAAATTCATAGCTATTGTCCTTTCTTTGTAATTATTCTCCCTTAGTTTTTGTTGGTTTCCATATGACTTTTTCTAGGATATTCAAGTATAGTGTTGCCAAACTGGTGAAAATTAGGGTAACTGGTAACTTGACTCAGACTGTGTACATTTTGCTGTGAATATTTTTCAGAACTTTTCCTTGTTTTCATCAACTTAAAGGTAATTTTGACATCAAGTAGGAAATGATTTACCACCTTAACAGTTCTCCTATTATGGTTTTCTAGTGATTGGCTGGGTGCCATGTCAACCCCTAAGTCCCTTTTATTCTAAAATTCTCTTAGTTTTTCTCATAATTTCAACCCTGCAAATGCTGTGTTTGATGATGTAAAGTTTACTGCTAATATTTTCAGTTGACAATGTAATGGTTATTGCCATTATCTGAATTCCATGCTGATATTTGACTCCTGAACCTATCCATAAATGTCATTACTATTCTTTTGCCATTGCTGTAAAAGAAAATTACCTGCCTCACCAAGTCATATACATCATCTTAACAGCTGTGTATTACACAGGCTCCCATTCTCTTTTTTCCTGTATTAAAGACTGCTTTACAAAAACGTTATTTAGAATAAGGAAACAAATAATCTATTATTTAGTATTGATGCTAATGCGACAGGAAAATTACAGTACTGGTTCGCTTGTTCATGTAAATTGTCATGTGAGTAAGTACATGAAATTATGAAGATAGTATGTATGTGTGTAATATGCATGGTGTACCAGCCCCGTTTCCTAGGCAGTCCCTTTTGCATTGCAAAGGGGTTTCCAAGCTACATGTTATGGCCTAAGTCGATTTGCCAAGCTGCTCTTCCTGTCCAGCATTTACAAAATATTCTTCCCCACCTGATGTATGTACTGATTATGTTCTGTTTACCTTGTAATGGATATGTATAATACGAAGATGGAGATAGGGAAAAGGGAGAAAGAATTCTACCTCCATATTCCCTGCATGTCGTACAGGGTGAATGGGGGCGGGGGGCCTGGAAGTCCCCCTTCATGTGTTTAAATTTTTAAAAGAGGGAACAGCAAGAACAAGGAATGGAGTGCTTATCCTCCTCAAAGGCTGAGGCTGGAGTGTGTAAATGTATGTGAATTTAACCAAGATGAGGAGAGATAGGTAGTATGTTTGAGGAAAGAAACCTTGATGTTCTGAGTCTAAGTGAAATAAAGCTCAAGTGTAGAGGGAGAGAATGGTTTAGAAATGTTGTAGGAGTAAAGTCAAGGGTTGGTGAGAGGACAAGCTAAGGAAGGTGTAGTATTACTCCTGAAGCAGGAGTGTGAGAGTGTGTGATAGTGTGTAAGGAAGTAAATTCTAGACAGATGTGGGTAAAATTAAAAATGGGTGGTGAGAGATAGGTGATTGGAAGTGATTATGAACCTGGCCATGAGAAGAAATATCATGAGAGGCAAGTGCTTTGGAAGCAGCTGAGTAAGTGTGTCAGAAGTTTTAATGTAAAAGACTGGGTGTTAGTGATGGATGATTTAAATGCAAAGCTAAGAAATTTGGCAGTTGTGGGTATTTGGGGCATATGGGGTACTCATTGTTATGAATGGAAATGTTCAACAGCTTGTGGAGATATGTGCAGAAAAAGAAATGGTGCCTGGGAATACCTGGTTTAAAAAGAGGGATATACAAAAGTATTCATATGAAGAAGGAGAGATGGTCAGCAGGCATTATTAGATTACATGTTAAGTGACAGGTGTATAAAAGAGTGACTTTTGGATGTAAATATGTTGAGAGGGGCAGTTTGTGGGGTTGTCTGATTACAGTCTTCTGGAGGAGAGGGTAAAGATTTGTAATTTCAAAATAGGAAACTCTTAAGGTGAAGGGTGAGTAGTGAGAGTGAATGAGCTTAGAAAAGAGACTTCCTCCAAAATTCGTAAATACTTTCCCTTGTCTTTTCGTTTTATATTTCATAATTTTCTCTATATTTCATTGAAGGCCCTGCCTTGATTTGGAGTTTTGTCCATGACGAGCCTTCAACATTAAAAAAAAAAGATAGTTTAGGAGTTGGCTTGAAATGTCAGCCATGAGCTTGAGTTAGACTCCTCACTTGCCCTCATCCATTGCCCAGCCCACCTCTTTCCTGTAAAGGTAGGTTTTCTTCCCATGACTTTTAAGGCTTGAGACTAAATGGTGGAAAAGCTGTGTGTTGCAATTTTGCTGATGTGATGAAATGGGCAGGAAGGTAATGATGTAGTGAGTGATTATGGCATTGTTTTTCGTAGAAATTTTCATGCAGTTCTTCAGGATAATCGATTTTTTTCTGTGCATCTGATGTGACAGTGGCATTATGCATTAGTTATGTTTGCCTACCTTACCAATTGAATGAGATGGCTTTGCTTTGAAAGCTACATGTTGGAGAACAGGCGAGGGGTTCAGCTGAAAATCATGCTTTGTATATATGATTGCCAGTGCAGAGGCTATAATTCAGAGGTACTTTTGCTTTCTGTGATAAGATTTATTGTATCTTTTCATTTGATAGAAAGGATTAATGACCTAGAAATTTTTTTCTTCAGAGATGGAGTTGACTTTGATATTGGACCTCGAGTGGTACACTGCTATGAGCTGAAGCTTCTAGATTTTGAACCACCTAATTTCACAATGACTGTTGTGTCTGGTCCAGGATTTTATGTACGGAGTTTGATTCATGACCTTGGGCAAGGTATGTAGGAAAGAAAAAATAATGTGATTTGAGTGTTTGCATAATCAGAAGTGATCTATTTATCTGTCTGTCTATATCTTTGATGCCTGTACCCTCTAGGAACTCCCTCAAAGGAGTGGCCATGGCAAAAGAGCTTCCATAACTGGTGAACTCAAGTGCTGTGATCATGTAACAAAGACTATATACTATAGAGGATTTAATCTAGACAGTGTATATGATATACACCAAGTTTTATAATGAACAGTCCAGGATAATATTAATGTAAAGATGCATAATTTCACGAAGCAATTTACATTTATTAACATGCATTTGTCAGTCTCTCAGTGCATTATGTTATTTCTTTCCTTTAAGAGTTTCAAAGCAACTTGGGAGACCAAAAATTCAACAATGAAAAAATGGAGTTGCACTAATTTTATCATCTTTGTAATATTTTTAAAGATTGTATGGCATAGTGAAGTCTCCCATTCTTGGTTTAAATGTTTTGTGTACAGTAATTGCTGCACTCATTGCCACTGCCTATGGATTTACTTTATTTTATTTATGCACTTATTTTTTCTTGATATTTTTCTTAATGATACCTTTTCTCTGCACTGTGGGGCTTCTGAGCTTTAGGGCTTACTGTGTGATGTAGATGTTTGTAAGTCTCAGCCAATGTCAGCAGAGTGAACAGCCAACTTTAAACCTTGTTTACTCTTTGGCTTCTTCATCTTCTTTAAACCTACTGACTGCTGACATGTCATATACAGCACTGGATGTCTCTGGTATTCAACTGTAAGTCTGCTATGAAGGATATAGGGCATTCAATATTCCTGGGCACATAAACAGCAGCTATGGGCAACACAGACAATAATATTTCCATATCCTTCCTGCATATTTTTGCATTTGGTTACAGCCATCAAAAAGCTATGGGGAAAGAGCATCTTTTTGTGCTGCCCAGGCAGCAAAGAAAATGTATATTGATATTGTATATAGATTTTTATAGATAATATATATCATTTTATATAATGGAACATATGCACATAATTATAACATGATTACTTAGTGAGACGTGTATGTATAACACTGTTAGGAGGGACACGTTGAATGCTTGGCAGTGTTGCAGCCTGGCCATTTACTGATTTGATAATCTAATCATGCAAGTAACTTGTTACTTTCTTTCTATTATTTCTTGTATGTTTGTCATTTCTCTTGTTACTGAGGTAGCCCTAGGAGCAGAAAAGAAATGGCATCTTTCAATCACATCCACTGTCTAGCTGTCCTATATAATGCAAAAAAAAATGTTCAAAAGAAAAAGCTCTTTTGAATAGCAAGTCAAAAGATTTGATAGTTTTTTCCTGAATTTGTTGAAAATTGCTGCACTGAGGGCACATTAGATATCTAGAGTAGTGACATTAAGCAGGTTACATCCTTAAAACTTTGTTGTTTTTAACTATTTTTGTCTTTTTTATTATGACAGTCCTTTTATTTTATTATGATAGATTTTTTTCAATGTGCCTCAGATTTTCTAGGATATTTTTGGATATTTTTCTTGTTTTTGACTGAGCTGGTTGTAGATTGAGATCATATTTATTGCAGATCAGTTGTAAGTTTCAGTAAGCTTATAAAGTAAAACAAAGCATTTTTATGTCATCCTCAAAAGGAAGAGTTGCAAATACTGTTAAAGTAGGATCATGTGATTATAGTGACCCCAAGACACCTTCGAAAATGTACAATACTGCTCATTCTGTTTCCATACCTTAGAATGTGCTGAAGAACATTGTTTGTTCGTTTACCAAGGGCATAATTGGGTTTCCTACTAGTGTCAAGTAAATTATATCATGCATTTGAAACAGGGTGTTATACAGAGACTCATTTCCCATACTGTAACTTTATAGAAACAAAGCAAATCTCTGACAGTGTAAAAATCTTTAGAGTTTGTCAGCAGCTTGTGAATTTACCTAAGTAGATAAAGTTATGGGTGAATATGAGTAGGGTAGCAAGAAAAGACATTCATATGTTAAGAGTAAGACACAACAGAGTTTGATTTTTTTTTTTTAATATTTTTAGTTTTTTTCACAATAGTGAGGAGGTTGCCAGGAGCAAACAACGGATTGGCCTCGTATTCTCACATTCATTCTGTAGCTGTCATATATAAAACACCAAACTACAGCCAGTTGGCACAATGCCTTACCCATAATAGGTAATCCTACAAACTTTTAATGGTTGAATTTCTTATGAGAGGGGGACTGTGTTGTTGATTAGTTAGTTAGGATTTTTACCGTACGTATTTATCTATCATGGTAAGTTGCATGAGGATTCGTGGAATGTCAATATAGTGCCACTGCATAAAGACAAGGGGAATAAAGATAAATATTCAAAAAACAGAGGTACATGTTACATGTGCCTGTCACTTTGTATGGGGGAGTGGTGATTTAGAGGTTTTTGATGTGCACACAGCATCAGACTGGAGAGTAACAATGTGGTTTGAGTAGTGATAGAGGATGTTTGGATCATGAGTATACTTTGAAGAATGTGTGTGAAAAATTCATAGAGAAACAGAAGGCTTTGTATATGATAGTTATGGATCTGAATGCGTATGATAAGGTTCATAGAGATGCTTTGTGGAAGGTGCTACGAGTATATGATGTAGGAAGAAAACTATAAGAAGCAGTGTGGAGTTTTTATCAAGAAAGTAAGGTGTGTGTGTGTGTGAATAGATTGAGAGGAGGATATGTGGGTCAACATCACTGGAGTTTGATATCACCATGGCTGTTCATGGATGGGAATGGTATAGGAAGTAAATGTGAGGGTTTCAGGGAGAGTGTTACGTTTGTAGACTGGCAAGGGTAGAGATGCTTTGGAGGTGAATCAGTAATTGCTTGCTGATGCCCCAACGCTGGTGGCAGATAAGAGTGAGAAACTGCAGAAATTAACTTATAAATTTGGGAGAGTGTATGAAAAGAAACAGTTGAGAGTAACTGTGAATAAAATCAAATTATTAGGTTTAGTGATGGAGAGAGACAGGTCAGTTTGGGTGTGAGTGTGAATGGAGAAAAGTTGGAGAGTGTTACCTATTTTAGTTACCTGGGAGTGCTCATGGCAGCAAATGGAACTATGGGAGTTGAAGTGTCATTGGATGGGTGAGGGGTAAAAGTCTTGGGATTATTAAGGAATGTGTAGAAAGAGAGTTCATCATATGTGAGAGGGAAGGTGGGAATGTTTGAATGTGTAGTAGAACCAACAGTGTTGTATGGATGCAAGGTATGGGCTGTGGATGAGAAAGTATTGAAGAGGGTGAATGTCTTGGAAATGAAATGTTCAAGTACGATACAAAGCATAAGGAGGGTTTATCAAGTAGAAATAATAAAGTAAGGGAGAGATACAGTAATAAGAAGAATATGGTTGAGAGAGCTGGAGAGTATGTGCTAAAATGGTTTGGACGTATGGAGAGAATGAAAGAGGTTAGCAAGGAGGATAAATGTGTCAGAAGTGGAGGGAACTAAGAGGAGGAGGAGACCAAAGTAAAGATGGAAGGATGGAGTGGAAAAGGCTTCGATTGCTTGAGGCCTGAACATGCAGGAGGGTGTAGCATGCATAGGATAGAGTGAATTGGAGCTGTTTGGTATACAGGGGGTGATATGCTGTCATTGGACTGAACCAAGGCATGTGAAGCAGTAAGGGAATATATAGAAAGGTCTGTGATGCCTGCTTATGGATATGGGGTTTTGGTTTGGTACATTTCACATGATGTCTAGAGAATGGGTGTGAGTGAATACAGGTACCTCTCAATTTATGTGTATCTAATTTACACCATGTTTAGAATAACACTCATGGTCTGTTTCCACCATTTTTTTATTTATGCAGGCTCAAATTTAGAATAAAATTATCTTCATTTGGCTGGCAATGCGATAGTGTGCCATTGCTGATGCTGTATGAGAAGTGCATGTAAGCTATCTATCTGTCTATATCTCTGATGCCTGTTCCCTCCAGGAACTGCTGTCAAGGGATGGCCACGGCAAAAGAGTCTCAACTTATCCCTGTCCTTGCATGCCTCCCTTGCATGCACCATTCCACGCATTCTTCCTCCGTTTCTCTCCCTCCAGTATTTCTCCACTCAATTTTCCCATGTCACAGGTGGTCTTCCACTCACACTATCCCTTTTAATTGTACTGTCATACACTCACACAGAAATACTTAATCAACATTAAGAACCAGCATCCATGTGGCCCATTTTTAAAATACTACACTACCACCCAGATTCACCCACCCTCATATCTTTCTACAATTACACTACCATAAGACATGACAGACAACAAGGACACTTTTCTACCAAAACACACCTTTCTCCAACACCACTGACACTACAAAGCAGCTCATAGACAATGACCATATCCTAGAAATGCAACGTTTAGGAGCACTGTGAACTGCTACATAATCAACGCCTACATACCCTCTCCTCATATGCCCCTCCAGATATACTGGGTACTTTTCAACTGCAAAATCTTACTAGCATACCCAACACCTATTTCTGTTATTTCAGTGCCTACCATCCCACTTGTCTCAACAACCTTTAAACATCCTCAACTTATACATCCAATCAGACAGACTCCCAAACCATCACCTTCAGCAGCTGACTTTGCCAGGTGTCACCTTCAGCTTACCAGCACTACGTTCAAGGATCACCTGGAGCACAATACTCAAACTTTCCTCAGACCACCTGCCTATCTGAAAAACAAACCTTCTCCCCCACACATGCCTCCAGACATACTGGGTACTCCTCAGTTACAAAATCTGACCAGCACATCCAAAATCTGTCTGTGATTTCAGTGCCCACTATCCCACTGGTTTCAACACTCACTTCTTTAAACATCCTCAGCTTATGAAACCAACCCACCAGTCTTCTAACCCACCACTTCCAGCAGCTGACCTTACCAGATACCACCTTCTGCTTATCGTGCTACACTCAAGGATCACCTGGAGCACATTACATTGAAAGATTCTAACTCCATTTCTAAGGTCAGAGGGGCTTTTTTCTGTTTAAATGGTGGTTCTGGAGTAGGGGAAGTTGTTGCTGGATGTTTGGATGCCATTTCAACAAGCAGAAACACAGTGGGTAGCAGGAAAATCATATCAAATGTTATACCCAAATTGCATAAGTAGTAACTGTGAGACTGACTCACTAGTGAAAAACTAGCGCACTCCACCCAGGACCCGCGTGTACTCTACCTGCCAAACCTCACAGAAGTTTTGGCACACTAACTACTGCACTGACACTCCCTCATTAGCATCAGTGTCTCATAAGATTTATAGCTTCATTTCTAAGGCCAGAGAGGTTTTCTTCCATTTAACTGTTGGTTCTGGGGTAATAGATGTTGCTGGATATCTGAATGTAGTATCAACAAACACAAATACAGCTGGTTGCAGGAAGTTCATATTAGCAGGTATACCCAAATTGGACAGAGAGCACTGATCTGCTCACAACAGTGGTAATTGTGAGACTGACCGGCTGGCAGGAATGTGGTGTGCTCCATCCACAACCCATGCTTCAGTGTCTCATAAGATTTATAGCTTCATTTCTAAGGCCAGAGAGGTTTTCTTCCATTTAACTGTTGGTTCTAGGGTAACAGATGTTGCTGGATATCTGAATGT
>JAUUDZ010097266.1:0-19765 GCA_032361705.1 Panulirus versicolor
GGTTGGTTCTTCTGATCATGTTGATTTAATTACTATAGTATGATCATTAATGCTGGTCTGAGTATATATATATATATATATATATATATATGATTTTGAGGATACCCCATTAAAACCCATACTTATGCTGTTGTTCTAGCTTGGGAGAATAACCACAATTCATAAGTAGGATATATCTGAAAAATCCCAGGATCCATCTTCCTTTCTGTCTTAGTCAAGTGTCTATGTCTACTGTCTGCATCCTTTAACCTGCCAAACCCCTTGGAAGTAGCATAGAAGGGCAATGGCTCATGACTTGGGCCCATGGAGTTGATATCCTTTCTGTCTTAGTCAAGTGTCTATGTCTGCTGTCTGCATCCTTTAACCTGCCAAACCCCTTGAAAGTGGCATAGAAGGGCAACGGCTCATGACTTGGGCCCATGGAGTTGATATCCTTCCAAAGCTAGTATAAGTTATCTCTGGTTGATTTGCTTAAATCTTATTCTCCGAGCTTCTCTTAGGCTTTCTTTCACCAAAGACATTTTTCAAAATTGTGTCCTGTTGTTCGTGAGTGATAATCAGAAGGGCCAAACAAGGGCAACCGAACGAGTCATGTTAGGGGAGCAGCATTTATTGCAAAGTCCTTCATCAAATTTAATTCACCCTGTGACTTTCTAATTTTTTTTTTTTCAAATTCTTCATTCCAATACTACTACGTTAGTGATAATGCCTAAGTATAATAGCACGATAAACGTCGGGTGCATCGGGTTAAAAAAAAAAAGTACCAGATTGGCCTCTTGGCTGAAGAGACTAATTTATATCAGATCAAGCTGTTGTACACTTTCCTCTTAAGTTATGAAAGTACTGTTTAATACTTTCACAAGACAGATTCTCGCTACGGTCCCGCTATTATATATACTACTGAAAGGAGAAGGAAGCCATGTTCGACTACATCTGTAATAGAAAGCCTGCCCTCCCGTGTGAGAACATTTTATGAGGAAGCTAACTACATTATTCAGCAAAGCCTATCGCATTAAATTTCTTATTCCAATCTCGTTTCTTCATTTGTGTGTGTGTAGATAACCTCAATATGGACCACCCGGTCTGTTATTTGACCATTCCACGTACGTTAGTCGTGAACATTATTTTGAAACGGGTTGTTAGAATTACATACCCGTAGACTTATTTAGTGAAACGTAAGTTGTACTACCTTAGTACACAGTCTAGTTTTGAGGTCCGTTTCCTGGTTCATTGTAAGAAAATTATGAATGACGGAATATTTACGTTAAAGAATTCAATGGGCTACAGTTTCTATTAATATTTTTAGTTTAAGCATATCCCTCCCTTGCAAGTGGATAAAGATATGCATAGGCTAATGGGGCTTCTGTTGTCTGTCTTTCCCATAAATCTCTCATATGCTATACGTTTCGCCGCTCCCAAGGTGTCACCCTACAATACGGGAAAAAAAAAAAAAAACTGAGTACCATGATTTCGGTACTATCTCGTGTGGGTAGGGAAGCCTCCAACAGGTTAAACTGGGATGTTGCTCTTCTTAGTGATGGATACCCTACCATCCATTGACAGCAGCGAGTGTACAAATAATTTCATTCACAAATCTATTAAATGCTTAGGATCATGTTTTTCCTTTTGTTTTCTTTTGATTACCACAACCAACAACAACTATTACTAATTATGAATATTTGTGAAATAATCCCATACATACAATAGTAACAATTTTCACTGCAATAGGGTATTTGCATAGATTTTATCGAGACCTTATGTAAGATATAATTTTTTTCTTAAACCATTAAACGGTTATAGTTATAATATACTGACTAAAGATACAGATTATCAGTGTGTAACTCCCTCAATATTAAATAAAAAATACTTTTAAGTCCGTATCTCAATCAGCAGACGAAGACGAAATATAAAGGAGCTGAGGAAGGCTTGCGAATACAGTAATTAAACAGGTTTTCCGTTACAACGATATTGTCACTCTACATCTTGGTAAGAAACGAAGAATTTGTTAACTCAGGTTTTTATTTAGATGATTTAGTTAATGTGTATCTGTTAGAGATGCGTAAAATCAGTAAGCGATCCTCCAGGCTTGCGGAAGTGGTGTTCATGTCCAAGACGCGACTCCTTTATATATTTTGGTAGAGGTGTGTTTTAACGGTGATCCTTGGTGAAGTAGGTTTTTGGGCACGCCATGAATAGCACGAAATTTGGGGAATTTATGTTAATGGACTCCTTATTCTTATTAGAAGAGATTTTAAGGGAGCCTATACTCGTAAGATAGTGAGGAGGGCAGTGATGACCTAGGGAAATAAGTGGTAAAACTTAAGGAGACGTTTCATGAAACCAACAGAATATATGAAAATCTCACTTTATTTACTCAAGCAACTTAAACTTCCTTTTTTGTGGTACTTAAAGACAATGTGAATATTACTTTGCAGTCAGCTGTTTAGAGGTTTGTTCACCTCCTGTTTTTAAGTGCATTTCCCCCCCTCCCGCTTTTTATAGGCAATACAGTTGAAGGAAAGCGACAACAGTGATGGTATATTTTGATGATAATACGTAATTTTTATTTTGCTATATATATATATATTTGACATAATTGTGTCAGATGTTAGGTAATTTGTCTGAAAAACGACTCGCGTGTTTTATCTCTGAAATTTTTATTTGCCTCTTGTGAAATCATTGTTTTGTATAAAAATAAAGGAATTAAGAGAAAGTTTTCTGTAGCAGAAATAATATTTCTTATGATAGTGAATAACCCAATACCTTTTTTGATGATAGTAATGAGGAGAGCTGTGAAGAAGGGGGAAAATGTGAATTAGTTTCATCAGATTAAAAAAACAATATGATTCTCTGAATGATGTAGCTGATATGTTGAGTGTAATGATAACTATTATTTCCCTATTGCGGTGACTGTATCCACTGTATAGTGCCAGATGTCTTAAACCTCAGGAGGTTAGAATCCTCTTAATCCCCTACCTTGCTAGTATGGTAAATGCTTCCCACCAAATCAGTAGCTTGTGCTCATTGGTGTCACCATTTGTGTCAGTGTATCTCGTAATGGTACTGTAGGAATGCTGGATTGTCATTGAATCCCTCACCGATGGCTTGGATATGATGCTGTCTTATGCACTTCCTCTTATTTTAGTGCAGATGATTGCCACTGCATTACCATTGTGAGAAAGAACAGATTGGGAGGCATTATATATTGTCGGTTGAACTCATCTTCCCAAAAGATTCAACTAGTATATCGTTGTTATGTGAACAAATGCACAGGGAGTTTTTTGGAAATGGAGATGGTTAATATTTACCTCGCATTGCCTGATCAATGGCTCACTGAATGAGAGTGATCTTGTTTTTAATAAGTTTGCTGCACCAGGTCAGATTTAGTGATTTCTTATTTTACGCTAGCCACTTCAAATCTTACTTTACCAGTTTTAGTCTGCATTAATGGTAGAATAAAAATTGCTAATGAAATGTATTTTTTATAGTGACTAACATGGCACAGGGTCATTATTCTTCAGTTGTGAGTGAAAAGACAATGAAGTATTAGGAAAAAGAATGAAGAAATTAATCATTGCTCCTCAGGTGTTTGTGGACCTAGCTCATGAAAATAGAAGAGTTTTAAGAAGAGGAAAACGTGAAAGGAGAGTTCCACAGCTTTGTTACTTGAGGAAAGAAGGAGGTATGATAATGCGGTTGGTCTTCACACAGACACTGGAATGAAGCATCCAAAAGGATTCAGTGGTAGCAGTTACACATGCAGACAACTCAAGATAGCACTAATTAGAATTGCCTTAATTATACTTTATAATCAGATATAGGTTATAGTAGATTCCACCATTTATATAAAAGTACCTCATACATTCACAAATTATTGTATGTATACAGTCCTTAGAAATTAATGTGGAATAGGTGAAATAGATATGAAAAATATTAAGCATAATTGAGGCACTGTTTGTTGAATACGTTTTTGATAAGCACCCCTGTATAAATGGGCAGCACACTCAAATGACTTAAACCTAATCTCACCCATAAGATGCTGAGATTAGATATACAATTCTTGTTCCGGTTTTATTCATGATGATTCTCATTATTATTATTGTTTTACCCCCAGAGAAAGCTGAAGCATCATTCCCATGTCAGGACAAAAGCAAGAGAAACTTAAGATTGTGGATGGGAGTTTGGGAACGCTACGCATATATGATGATAATATTGTCTTTTCTCCTCCACTTTATCGTCAACGATACCAGAAAGTCAAGGACAAGATTGTCTCCGTGAATGGTGGGATATTTACCAAGGTGAGACCTGTGAACAGTTTATTTTCATTATCTTATTTGATTGAATTCCATTATCTATTTTTCTCTCCATGGTTGGTTCATCCTGTGAGCCATGAGAAATATCTTGGACCTTTAGGGTTTAGAAACCTTTTAACCTCCTACCTTATTGTTGAGGTAAATGCCCCTTGCCTCAAGTTAACCACCTGCTACTAATGGCATCAACTCAGACCAGGCCCACTCTCTTATTGATCATAATCCAAATCTTAGCAGTAGCATTATCCTCTCCAGGCTGTCAGTATAGATGCTCATTACTTCATGGAATGTGGATGTAAAGGAACAATTTCACCTCATACATTTTCTGTCCCTCCAAATCTTTATAGTTCAATCTGAGCCCAGTACATAGTCAGTTGGACAACTATACATGGAACCTGGAGCTGCAAATGTAAAGTAGGAATTTTTTTAAAAGGATCATTCTCGATCTGTGATCCATGAATCATTGATTGAAATGCCAGAAGTACAGATGAATCATTCTTTGTTTAGCCCTGAGAAAAGAAAATTTTGCCCTTACTGCAAATGGAGTGATATCAAGCAGCTTACGATAGAAGAATGTGCATCATATGATCTGTACCACAGAAATACTATAGGACAACAATATTTTCACTTCCCTAAATCATCTGTGAGGGGATACAAAGATAAACTGATCCTACATATCATTAATGAGGTAAGTTGGTACCTATGACAAAGGGATGATGGTTCCATCACTGAATAGATGTTATTCATTTGTTGGAAGGGTCCAAGCAGATACTGTTACTAAAAGATAGTATGATAGTATCAGAGGTGAGATACATTTCCATTATATGTGAGGTAGGGGGCTTATAATCTCCAGTCTGGGTTGTCACTAATGGCTCTTAGGAAACTGCACTAAAATGAGTGTTTTACACTTCAAAACCTCGATTTCAAGTTTAAATTGTATTGTCACTGGAAAAGAGTCTATGTTTTTAGTTTCACAGTACAATACAGAACCAACAGTCAGAAAAAGTAACTACATTTTTTTTAGTTACTACATATGTCTAGATTAGGTTTTGGTTAAACTTATTTTCAAGACAGTGGAAAGAATGAGGTTTGCTCTTACCAAAGATGTCTTTTTACATAAAATGTACACATCTGGTTGAGAGGATACTTCAGTATAAAGTTCCCATTCTTCTTAGGTAATTAGTACATCCTCAGCCTCATCATGCACCAGTCACTTGACACTAGAGTATCAGATTCTCTGTGTTATAGATATCTTTAGGTTATGTGTACTTAATCTTTTACTAAGCTGCACCAATGTTTACCACTTATGCCGTGCATTATTCTGTTAATTTTGGGTTATTTTGTTAACGAATATCTGTAATACAGCAGACTCCAAACATTTCCAGAAATCTGGGATACCATCAGCTTCATTCATTGTTTAGTGAGAACAAATTAGTTTACATTTTCAGCATATCTTTGATTTTTGGAATAACTTAAGATGTTTTCCAAAAGTGTGACTGAGAATTACTGTGCTGTGGTGTTAAACTATTCAGAGAAGTTTTGCTAAAGCCAGCCAGAGAAATAGAGTGGTCAATATGCTGTCAATGGACTGAACCAGGGCATGTGAAACATCTGGGGTAAACCATGGAAAGGTCTGTGAGGTTTGGGTGTGGATTGGGAGCTGTGGTTTCAGTGCATTACACATAACAGCTAGAGTGTGAAGGAATGTGGCCTTTTTTTTGTCTGTTTTCCTGGTGCTACCTCGCAGAAGGAGGGAGTAGCGATGCTGTTTCCTGTGGGGCTGGGTAGTGCCAGGAATGGATGAAGGCAAGTAAGTATAAATATGTACATTTGTGTATATGTATATGTATAATGTTTAACAACCTACATGATCTGTTTTATTAATATCACAGCTATACATTACTTAGTTGATTGTAGTTTATATATAATATGTATGTTACATCCCAATTAACAGGTGGTAGACATTGGAAGTGGAGAAATGAAGTTCTTTAGGTACCTGCTTGATGTACCTGGCATACAAGAGATCATTTTACTTGACAAAGATGATCAAACATTGCAGGTAAATATCGTGACAATTAACGATAAGGTCTGTAACTTTTTTTCATTTTATGAAAAGTTTTCACTTTGCATTTTTGTCATTTGAATTAGTTTTACAGTGTGAGAAGGATTGATGAATTCCTTGTTGGAGAAAGGGGGATTTTGGAATTGAATAGGTTTGTAGATCAGATTCTTTGCACAGGTTAATAGTGGATTGTTAAATGTGTTTGATGGTAGAGCAGCAGATGTAGGGTGTTTTGGTCAGGGTGTATGCGAAGTGAGTAGTCATGAAGAGTGGTTCGGTGAAGAGAGAAGTGGTTAAAGCCTTGCAGAAGATGAACTGTGGCAAGGTGGTAGAAGTGGATGGTATTGTAGTTGAATTTATTAAGGAAGGGGGTGACTGTATTGTTGATTGTTTGGTAAGGGTATTCAGTGTATGTATGGATCATGGTGAGGTGCCTGAAGTTTGGTGGAATGCATATATGGTGTCATTGTATAAAAGCTAAGGATAAAGGTGAGTGTTCATATTTCAGAGGCATAAGTTTGTTGAGTATACCTGGTAAATTGTATGGGAGGGTATTGATTGAAAGGACGAAGGCATTTACTGAGAATCAGATCAGGGAGGAGTAATGTTGTTTCAGAAGTGGTCGAGGATTTGCAAATCAGATATTTGATTTGAGGAATGTGTGAGAAATACTTATGAAAACATGAATTTGTATGCAGCATTTATGGATCAGGAGAAGGCATATGGTAGGATTGATAGAGATGCTTTGTGGAAGGTCTTAAGAATATATGGTGTGGGAGGTAAGCTGCTAGCAGTGAGAAGGTTTTATCAAGGATGTAAGGCATGTGTATGAGTAGGAAGAGAGGAGAGTGAAGGTAGGTCTGTGGCAGGGGTGTGTTTTGTGTCCATGGTTGTTTAATTTGTTTATGGATTGGGAGGTAAATGCAAGAGTTTGGAGAGAGGGGTGAGTATGCAGTGATTAGAGGGCCTGGGAAGAGTGTCAGTTGTTTTTCACCAGTGATACAGCACTGGTAGCTGATTCAAGTGAGAAACTACAGAAGTTGGTGAATGAGTTTGGCAGAGTGTGTGAAAGGAGAAAGTTGAGAGTAAATGTGAATAAGCAAGGTTTTTAGGTTCAGGAGGGTTGAGGAACAAGTTGTGGGGAAGTAAGTTTGAAAGGAGAAAAATTGGAGGAAGTAAGGAGTTTTAGATATCTAGGAATGGACATGGCAGTGAATATATATATTTATCATCTACCATGTGTATTCAAAAACATTTACATTATTTTGTTGCTTGATTGCTGTTAGTGTTTGCCAATATAAGAATTTACTTCTGAGTTTGATATGTACTATATTCAGCTCTTTTATATTTAGTCTTTATATTCTTTTTTCTTCAGGATAATGTGTACCGCATAAATCCCATGCTAGCTGACTACTTGATGCTTCGTTCTTTACCTCTTAATGTGAAGGCGGTGTGTGGTGATGCCAGCAAATATGATTCAGTCCTCTCTGGGACTGATGTTGTCACCATGATTGAATTGTGAGTACTCTTTTTCTTTTTATGTAGTTCATGCTTTTGAAAGGAAAGCTAATTGTTGAGAAATTGGTACTGTCATAATTAATGTTACTGTTTCATACTGCAATGAATGTTAACCCTTTTGCATTATGGCAGGTTTTACAAAATTGACCCATTTGCTCACTGATGACGCAGGTTGTGTTGGTAGAAATTTCAACCACTTGCTGGCTGACAATGCAGGCTGCACTGTTAAGCACACCTTGTTGTATTTCTTGATTACCACATGAAAAGTTGTATTTCTTGATTACCACATGAATGCTCATTCATGTAGTGAAGGAAATTGAAAAAATGGGTTATGTAATCATTTCTTGCCGCATGTGAGGATTTCCATCTGTGAAGTTAAGTGATGACAGTAAAAAGGTCCGAGGACCTTAGCAATGCAGTCTGCATCATCAGTTGGTGAGAGGGTTAATGGTATCCTTATGATCTTAAGCTGAGCTTTATAGTAAATGCAAGATGCAAAAGAGTCTAGGTTTCATTTAAACCAACTCACACGAGGCAGTAGCATTCCTTGTTGCTTGTGTGTCTGTGTCTGCTGTCACTGGGCATGTGAAATGTCTGGGATACACCATGAAAAGGTGTGTGGGGCCTAGATGTGGATAGGGAGCTGTGGTTTGGTTTTGGTGCATTATACATAACAGCTATGGTTTGGTTTTGGTGCATTATACATAACAGCTAAAGACTGAGTGTGAACGGATGTGGCCTTTTTTGTCAGTTTTTCTGGCGCTACCTCGCTGAAGCATGGGGTAGCGATGCTGTTTCCTGTTGGGCAGAGTAGCGCCAGGAATGGATGAAGGCAAGCAAGTATGAATATGTGCATGTGTATATATGTATTTGTCTGTGTATGTGTATGTTTATATTTATATGTTGATATGTATATGTATGTATATGTGCATGTATAGGCGTTTATGTATATATGTGTGTATATAAGCGGATGGGCCATTCTTTGTCTGTTTCGTGGCACTACCTTGCTGATTCAGGAAACAGCGATCAGGTATAATGAATAAACTAAATATATAGATATTTTTTTATTATACTTGATCACAAATTTCCCGCATTAGCGAGGTAGTGCCAGAAAACAGACAAAGAATGGCCCATGCACTCATATACACATATATATGCATCAATGCCTCTACCACTCCTGAAACCACATTGTTCCTCCCCCAATTTGATACACTGTGTATGCTACCACCCTCACAATCATTGTTCTTCCATACAGTTTTCCAGGTACATTAAACAAACAAATACCTCTGTAATTTAAAGACAGACCTTTCTTCCTCTTGCCTTAATGCAATCACAGTATACATACATCAGTAAATTTTGCTGTTGATGATTATATTGCCTAATAATGTGATACTGTGACACAGTTATATAAGATTCTTTTCCCCCCCCACAGAATAGAGCACATGCAATTATCAGAGCTGCCGGGACTAGTGAAGTGTGTGTTCCAGGATGTTAAACCAGAGTTGGTAATCATGACCACTCCCAATGCTGACTTTAACAAGTACATTCCAGGCTTTACTCCAGGAAAATTTAGGCATTCAGATCACAAGTTCGAATGGACTGCACAGGAGTTTAATCATTGGTTAGTGTACACCTGGACCATATGGTGAAAAATCGTCTTGTGATTATTCAAGTACTTTGTATCTGTTCAGCTTACCTGTTGATTGCCTTGATAGAAAGAGAAGCTTTAACCAATGATAGCAACTAGAATAATGGTTTGAGACAAGTTCCCCTCAGACTTTCTCTTGTTTCTCTTTGCATCATGTGGATTCATATATCTTTTAGGTATTTTTATGAATCTAATTTCTAGACTGTATTGTTGGAGATTTTGTCTGACACTAAGACCATATGCTGGTGGTGTCATTAGTGTCAATATTTGCTTTTGTCATGTTATTTCCAGCAATAGCTTGTTGTTTGTTGTATAAGTTATGTTATGATATTTACCACTTTTACTTGTTATTTTTTCTTTTTTCCGAGATTATCATGGTAGCATGAAGAACAAATGAACAGCAACCTCTTGTGCTGACATTTATTTTAGCCATCATGTATAGTTCGCTGGAACAAGAGCCCATTAGCCACAACTGAGCCCCCCAGACCATAACATGGTTTTCTCTTGACAGCTTCATATCCCCTAGCTCATGACCACTTCATATCCCATTTTCCACATCGCTGCATGTATACTACATTTCTCCACTTCAGTCTGTTCCTTGCATGCCTCTTACCCTTCTAAATGTTCAGGCTACATAACATCAAAACCCATTTCACTCCACCCATCCATCTGCATAGTCTTCCCATTCCCTTTGCTCCGTCCACTTCTAACAAGAAAAACTCTTAGTCAGTTTTTGGTTGGTTATGATTCTCATGTGTCCAAACTATTTCAGCTTACCCAGTCTTTTCTCAGTCAGACTTTGTAAACTACCATACTGACTTCTTACGATGTCATTCCTTACACGATCATTCTGCTGTACACCATGTACATTTTTAATCCCTATTTTATTTCCAGCACATTCACATTCTTCCTGCTTTAAGTACATGTAAATAAGTACTCTTTGCACTTAGGGCCTAAGAATTTCATCATTACAACACTTTCAAGACCACTGTACCATCAGACAATGACCACTCCTTTTGCACACACGTAAATGCACCCAGGACCTCATCCCTCCTTTCCTGCACTATAGCTCACTCCAGCTCCTGTAGGTCCATCCCCCAGCCATGGCCACTGTTAAAGAATTTTACTTACCCAGAGCCTCTCCTTTTGAACTTATACTCAAACCATTTTGTTTTACAGCTTATTACATTACACTTGTTCAAATTATTCCTCATCTTCCTCCTGTCAGACACTCTTCCAAACTCAGACGCTAGTTCCTGGACTTAGTTGAGCCTGCTATGAGAACCATGTCATCTGCTCGTGCACTTCACTTTACAGTATGTATGTATGAAATGGACTCAAAACAATCATTAACTTTGAATAGGTTTAAGCTTCCAGCAGTGGACTATTATATAGATCATAAATGCATTTAATTTTCATTGCATAATTTTCTTTACTGGATTGGCGTGTGTGTTTACAGCGTACTCTACCTTGTGAAATGAGCTTTTGTCGAAAGGTATTGAATTATGATAATTGATTCCATTGTAGATGGATTAACAAAAGACATAATACAGACAATTTGTCTCCAAAATTTCCCTTGGTGTTCTGGCAGCATGTTAGATACATTATCAACCTCAAAGTCCTTGTAGTTTATTTCCGACTGGATATGTTCTCATCAAGGTCTTTATTCATGGTTTTCTATCCTTGTTACTTTACATTGATTTGGGTTAAAGTTCCTCAGCCATGTATCAGACCAACTGTGTTCAATTTCCATTGTAGATTGATGCGTTGTCATTTTTTACATTTCTCTTCTTTTTTGCATTATCTGCAAACAGTGAGGCATGAGTACAATCCCTCTTGCAAGTCATTTACATTGATCATGGACACCAGTAGTTCCTAGACTGAGCCTCGTGGCTTGTCATGGGATCCATTTTGAGATGGCTCCTTTGACAGCTTGTTCTATTCCCATCCACTACGAAATTTTTTTTGTCCTTTGAATGAGATCCATCTTCCATATCAAACTCCTATGTGGTACTTTGTTTAACACCTATTGACATTCAAGGAACACACAGCCTCCTTATCTCTTTTATTAAAAATGGAGCTTACTTTCTTAGTGAAATCAAAAGAATTTGTTATGGTTGACATTTCACTGGACCTATAGTGTCCTTCACTAAGATATAGTCTCTTTTGCAGGTAAATATTCATATGCTTTCAAACTTTTTTTTTTTTTTAGTATTTATCAGAGCACACATATCAGAGAGCCTGTTATGTAGTTTAGCACAGCATTCTAGAGATAGGTACAATTTTTGCTGTTTTCTATCCCTGTAGCACTGCATCCTCTACAGCATTTTCTTGGATGGATGATATTTTAAGTTGCTCTTCAGTTGTTTTCTGTACTCTCCTTTTGCATGCATGGAGACTGTATGCCTCATATGGATCAGTATCATTCAGTGGTATACTTATGTTTTTTCTAACATTTTTAAGGCCTTCCAAGTCCTTCTTCATATCCCCTCTCACTCCTGTTTGGCTAATGTCATGAGTACACTTTCACTTATCATTTATTTCCTTGCATATTGTTTTGTCTTCTTCCATAGCTCTTCTGCCTGATTACCTGCTCCCAAACTGACAGTTTACTTCAAATATATTTATTAGATAGTTTGGATTTTTTGGTCTTATCCTTGGTATATTTCCAGTTTTTTGCTCCTCCCTCTTTATCCTGTACTTGTTCTTTGCTTTTTCATACCTTTCAAATGCTGGCTGGCTTTTTTGCTCCACACATCTTCCTCATGGTAGATGCTTATGCTCTTTTGCTTTGGACATCATTACTAAACACTGTCTTTCTCATAACTGACCTTCTTGGAAGAGAATAGAACCCAAAAGTGAAAGAAGCCTTTTCATTGTTGGCTGAGGTAAGCATTGGAATGCTACAGTGCTTGGTTTTAGGGTATTATTACATTAGGCAGGAAGTGAGAGGGAGGGTAGCTCAAAAAAGCTGGCTGTGATCCAATGAAAGTATGTTCTAAAGCTCACTCACTCCTTTCCCAACATTCCATCTCTAGTAGAAGATGGGTCACTTTCTAGTGGCCTTTAGGGACCAAGATCAGGCAGTGGAGACTAATTGCTTGTGGTGGATGTGGCTTTATGATCATAACATTGTTTTCTGGCAGAGTTTTCAAAAGATACATTATAGCATTGAATTTTTGAGTGCAGTATGACTAGGGCAGTTTAGATCATGCATTTTCTGGAACCATGTAAGTTGAATTGCTGCATAGGTAGTGGGCAAGTGAGTATTGATTTTATGTCGAGAGAATGTATTGCAGCAAAAATTTGTATGTGACTGATATGAAGTTTTGATTATTTTCAGATAATTACTGTCAAAATTTCTCATGTGATTGCTTTTTTTTTGGACTGAATCTTGTTTTGTACATTAGATATATGGATGGATTTAAGCCAAGATTATTCACTTCAAGAACAGCAGACCAAGGATGATTTAGTTGAAGTTTATTCCACAGACATTCACACCTTAGCTGACTGTATTTAAGTGGATACCTCCTTTCCCTCTGCAAGCTTCACTACAGTTTCTTATTGCACTAGTTGTAGATAACTCCTTTATTTTGAATATTGCTTATGTGTGTAAGTTTTTATTGTTTGAAAATTTGGAGATATACAGTGGTGATAACCTCATGCATAACCATGTGTTGATGTCAAATGAAGACAGTCATTGAATATTAGTTAAGGTAATATTGATAGTCTTTTAACTATTTTGGTAACAGGTGCCAAGGAATTGTGCAAGAGAATAAGGACTATTCTGTGGAATTTTCTGGGTGTGGACTGGGACCAGAGAACACCTACTGTACGCAGATGGCTGTCTTTCTACGATCATCATCTGCTGAAGAGGAATCAATAGCCTCCTCCATGAAGGAAAATCTCTTCTTAAATGAGACGGATTCCTGTTTTCATGTTCATGTGGATTGTGCAGAAGTTACAGAGAGTTTGAATGATAGGAGCACCTCCATTAATTCTTCTGATTCATACAAGATACTCTCTGATTTTGATTTCCCAGTTGATTCACGTACCCAGGATGAACAGGACCGAGATTACACTATTGCAAGGTTTGATTCCTTGAAACATTACTTGATTAGTGGTGAGCGGAGTGCACAAAGTAAGCTGGACTGGGGAGCGATGGCAGAAAGTGATAAGTCAGAAGAACTTACAGAAAAAGGTACTCAGGACTCAAATTCACTAGAAAGTCATTGTCTTAAAATATCACCATTATCACAAGATAGTGAATCCAGTGAAGAGGATTTAGTATTCTTTCATGTTGATTATGTTAAAAGTGAAAAGGATATAATTCCAAAGGAAATGCAAAAGAATGATTATATTTTCTACATAGTTGACAACAAGTATGCTGTCATGCCAATGAAATCTCTGTCAAAATGGGTAAACCTGTCTGCTGATCACAAGATACCAGCCAGTATAATCAGGTACAGAATATTTGATATTTATTGGCATGTGAGTCTTTATGAGGGTGTGTGAATGTTTGTATGCAATTTTACTCTAAACATTTGGAGAAAAGTGAATAGAGTATATAAAAAGAAGGTAAAATCGTTTATGAATTCAGAGTGTAGAAAATGAGGGTTATAAATACTGTGAGAATTAAAAGATAATTAACTGAAATGTTCAAATAGATACTTCTATGACTAAATAAGGCTTAGAGGCAATGGATGATAATTAGATCATTAACAGTGACTCATGTACAAAAGAAATACATGAAGAAGGTACTGCATATGTATGTGAAAGAAAAAGAGAATCGGAAAATCTTCAGATTTTCATTTCTTGTAATGTCTTTCTTTTCACAGACAAAAATATTTTACCTTTTTACCTTCTGTGCAGATACGTAAATTGCCACTATCCTACATGGTTCAACACTCACATACCAGATCCCTGAGTTGAACTACATGCAAGCCAATTACATCCTTTCATAGTCTCTAACCTACACAACCAACCACCCAAATATCCATCTCCACCAGCAGCATCACCAGACATTAATTTTTGCACACAAGGACCACTAGGAGCACACTAGACAGACTCTCCCTTTATGATAGCACTTCACATAACCCATCTAACCCAACCCACACAGATTCAAGTGAGAGTGAATGAAAGGAGAAAGGTAAGAGTAAATATAAATAGATACAAGGTCATTAGGTTTATCAATAGACAGAGAGAGAGAGAGAGGTTGGTTAGAGTGTGAGTTTGGATAGAACCTGAAGGAAGTGAAGTGTTCTGGATATTTGGGACTTCATATTTCAGTGGAAAGAGCCATGGAAGCTGAATGAACTCATAGGATGGGTGAGAGGGCTAAGGTCTTGGGCACACTGAGGAGTCTGTGGAAAGAGAGGTTACTGTCCATTGGGTGGTGTAGTAGTCTTGATGGTGTGTGGATTTGAGGCATAGGCCCTAGATAAAAAGTACAGATGGGGTTGGACGAGTTGAAAATGAGATGTTTGAAGACAATAAATGGTTTAAGGAGTGGTGATTGAATTAAATGATAGGGTAAAAGAGAGGTGTGGCAGTAAGAAGAGTGTGTGAAAGAGCTGAGGAGAGCATGGTGACGTGGTTTGGACATACGGAGAGGATGAATGAGGATGGGCTTGCTGAGAGGGTTGCAAGTGGAGGGAACAGGGAGAATGGGGAAACCACAGAGGAGACGGATTGATGGAGTGAAAGATGCTTTGAGGAAAAGGAACTTGAACATCCGGGAGGGTGATGTGCATGGGATAGAGCAAGTTGGAGAAATGTGATATAAAGGGGCAATGTGCTGTCATTCTGGGCTGAACCAAGGGATGTGATGCAGTCATGGGATACCATGGAAACGACTGTAGGCCTTGGTTTTGGTGTATTATAAATGACTGAGCATCTCTTTTTTTTTCTCAAAACTTCTACAAGGCAAACCCCTAATCCACACATCCATTACCACTCCAGAATTCAGCCACATTGTTCCTCCCCTAGCTGATGTTACATGAATGACACCATCTCTTAATCACCACTCTCCAGTATGACTTACTAATTATAGTTAACAAACTTGTAGCTTTGTAATTTGACATTCAATTTGTTACCCATATCCTCTGGCACCGTTTTTTTATTACCTTTTGGCACCGTATTTTGAGCCATACACATATTGTAAATCCTAACCAACCAATCAAAAGCATTTTCACTTGGGAGGAAATTGAACAGCTTGTAGCTAGATTTAGAGGGCAGGTGGTGATCTGTCTTAAGGTAATGTGTGGGGTATTTTATTGACTCTGACTCATCTAACATTGAAAGTTGACCGAGATAAGGCAGGAAAAAGTTTTCTAGCTAAAATGTAGGCAGTGCTACCAGTGCCCCCTTGACCCTGACAACATTGCATCAGACTGGTATGGCTGGTAACTTTACATGTTTTGCTGTAATGAAAATATTGTTTGTGAATCACATTGAATATAAAAAGAAAAAATATATAAAATTAAACATGTAGATAATCAGTAATAAGTTTTCTGTGGGTAAAGTGAATGATAAGATGTGTAAAGAGGCATTCACTTACAACTATGACTTTACTCCTGTACTTAGTGTGTTGTGTTGAAGTATTTAAAAAACTTCTACATGTTATTAGAGTGAAAGGAGTGGATGAAGTATACTTCCGAAGTGATGTTTTTCATTGTTATATATCTTTGAAATTGTAAGGTTGAATATATTAGTTACACTACTTGAAAAATGTGAATTTTGAGGTTTAGAAAGGAAGACATATTGACACTTAAGCATGTCATAGCTCAGGAATTAGTCAGATGTACCTTTCTTTACAAGAATTGTAATTAAGATAGTGAAGTCCTTTTGATCTTCACATTTCATGATTTGATATTATCATACTGTTTTCTTCTCAGTTTGACAGTGAAACAGGATTGCTTTGAGACTCAGGGTGATGGTGATGAGTGGTATGGAAAAGTACAACTTTGGGAAGAATCTGATAAGTTATCAGATGAAACTGTTGAATATGTTGATGAAGATGCTAATGAAGATCAAGAGACATGGCTTGCAGATTATACACCCTACGATGATGTGAACGAGTTGGAATATAATGGAAACAAGACTGTTCATGTTGAAAGTGACCAGAGAACTGAAGACAGGTACTGGGATCATTGGGATGTGGCAGATGATGATGTTAGCCCAGGGTGGGACTGACAAAGGGAATTATTCGAATGCAGAAGGACAGGTTTATGATGTATTAGTATGCAGTTGAAGAAAAGCGAGTTTATTTTGAGACATTGTTTTATCTGATATAGTATTTCTGAAAGGTAATCAAAAAGAAGGCTGTTGTCCTTTTGAATTTTTGCAGTGTTGGCTAAAGTTTCATGTTATGTTAATACAAATTGCTTTTTTGCACACATATATTGTAATGGCATTATTTTACTCATAACATAGGGCATAGATTATTATGCATTAGAGTGTTACAGGAATTATAGAAATATTATTGGATTTGTTGTGAAGGAATCTGTTTTTGAGGAAACATTATATTTATTTGTAATTTTTTTGCATTCCACCTGAATTTAGTAGTTTATTTTGCTGTGAGTGATAAAGTCTAGATGTAAACTGAGATAAACCAAAAAAAATATGATGGATGTAAGTCAAATCACGTCTGTTTGCCATTTTCAAGAATTTCTCTTTGAATTATTGAAGTGCACAGAGTTTTCACATATTTAGTTTTTGTGTTTTTTATTTACATAGAAATCATTAGCAAGTGCATTCACCATATTTTGAGTATTTTGTCATGTGGAAAGACTACATAATGGGAGTTTACAAGGAGAGTGTATGATAGTATGATGAAAAAGACTGTTGTGAGAAGACCGCCTGTGACCTGGGGAAAGAGAATGGAAGAGTTCTGGAGGGAGAGAATACGTGGAATATTGTATGCAAGGGAGGCATGTAAGGACAAGGACTTGTGGAGACCCCATTGCCGTGGCCACCCCTTTGATGTGAGTTCCTGGTGGGAACAGGTCTCAGAGACATATATAGATAGGTTGTCATTCTTTGCTCATATTCTCAAAGTCTGTGCTTCTTTCTTTTTTGTACTTTTCATTTGATAGGAAAATGATTGCCATATAACCACATACATACTCTTCAAAATATGATACAGATTAATGGTTGCTAACCTTTTCATTAATGTTATGATGTCATAATATGAGGATTTTTGGAAGATTTTAGAAATTCTGTGTTTATAATGCTGTACTGCTATAAGAGAACATCGAAATTACTTTAGTTTGGAGTGATTTGGAATGTTTCTCATATGAAGTACAGTTCTTTCATGGTTTTAGGAAACCAAGGTCATACTTCACTTTTATGAACCCTTTTGACTTTTTCTGGGAATTTGTAATGTCTCTGTATGCCCCCCCCCCTTTTCCACCAGACTTCTTGATTATACTTATTCCAGTACATTGAAAATTCTATATCTTCTAGAGATATCATTGATATATGATATATAACCCTAGGACCCCTTTTTATGGGGCTTCTCTAGCTTCGAGGTTGTGGTACGTCCAATTGCAGGGAAATGAACTCATATTTGAATTGGAAGTTCTTTAACTAGATTGTACTATTTTTAGTTCACTCATGACGATATAGCCTCATTGAAGGTGACTTTTCATTGGCAACATAACTGCATTCTGGTGGGATCCAGTAATGCCTTGATTGCAGATCCATGTTCTCCACAAGCTCAGATCATCTCAGTGCATCTTTTACCTCAATAGTGGACCTTTTCAGTCTTCCATCTCTTATTCTTTATAGTATTCTATATTCGTGTACCTTAAGTGTCTCCAGAATTTTGTTTCATCCATTTTGCCATATTTATTGTCAGATTATTTGATATTTGAGTTTATAAGAAAAGGAGTTATGATTAATTACTGAAGAGTACATTTTTACATTTAGTGAAAGGCTTGTTTGTCATAATTGTCTACTCCTAATTCCATGTCACTGAATCAGGTTCCTGTAGCCTGTTAAATCACTCATGCACATTCACAGTGCATGCTTTGTGTCTTAAGTTGAAGTGCTTGACTCCAAATATATGTGTTATTCTGTGTTTCTACTTTGTAGATTATTTTGTCAAACAAAACTAGTGTCACTATTCAATTTCCTGAGTGCTGCAGGAACCTCACAAGGATAGAAGAGCAGGAATTAAGTAACTGCAACTCTCCTAGCCTCTTCACACAATAAACTGCATCTGATAATCATTCTTCCTGCATCCTTATGTGAAAAATTCGTTGCCATAAATATTTTTTCTCTGCATTTATCCATCTCTAATGTGGTCTACCTCTTCTTTTTTAACATTGAACTGTTGCACTGTATATCACCTTGACAAACCTATCATCTACCTTATGCTCTACATGACCTTACTATATGAAAAGTCTTTCATTCCATTGCCATTCTAATTACGGCTCTACTCTGCTACAACCCTTTCTCCCACGAAGCAACAACCATAATGAAGACAGTGAACACTTACTGATCAGATGCCTTACACTCTCCCAACGTATACATATACACTCATCACAACACCTTATGACTTACACCCTTGCCTGGTGGATGTGGCTGGGCTCTTGAGGGCTGCAAGAGGAACTCCTGGGGCTGGAGGTAATGACTTTATATACATTATAAGAAAGCAAACCAGCCAGCATCCACACAGTTCATAGAGTCCAAACTCCAAAGTTTTATCACGAACGATTTCCCATCCCTGTACTGTTCAATTTAACACCTCATACACATCAACCAAGCCAGCTGCAAGCAAAATCCACAAGGACATAGAAAGCAATAAAATCTGAATTTCTCCCTGCACATTACAGAGCTCGTAAATCAAAGAAACAAGCAGACAGAACCACTCACCACCAGTAGAGATCAAAGGCCAAACCCAAACTTGAAAGCACATCTCTAAAACCTAATTGTTGAGAAGCAAACTGGCATGTCTTCTTGATGAACGTGGCTGGCTTCCTGAACACTGCGAGTACCATAGGAAGGACTGATTCGTAGGGGCTGAAAAATAGGTAAGTAAATGTATTTATATATTTATTTATTTTGCTTTGTCGCTGTCTTCCGCGTTAGCGAGGTAGCTTAAGGAAACAGACTAAAGAATGGCGCAACCCACCCACATACACATGTATATACATACACACGTCCACACGCAAATATACATACATTTCAATGTATAAATATATATATATATATATATATATA
>JAUUDZ010097375.1:0-19763 GCA_032361705.1 Panulirus versicolor
TAGGTGGTTGGTGTATTTGAGGTAAAGTCATAGGTGGGTAGAATGGGGCTGTATGTGATATATGGACGTAGGTATGTGCTGTATGTGATAAATGGTCGTAGATGGGTGCAGTATATGATGCGTTCATGAAGGTGGGTGCTGTCTGTGATGTAAGGTTGTAGGTGGGTGCTGTAAGTGATGTAAGGTTGTAGGTGGGTGCTGTATGTGATGTATGGTCGTACAAGTGTGTTGCTTGTGAAGTATAGTCGTAGATGGGTGCCCTATCTCCTGTATAGTCGTAGGTTGGTGCTGTAAGTGATGGAAGGTTGTAGGTAGGTGCTGTATGTGATGTATGCTCGTAGATGGGTTTGTATGTGATGTATGGTTTTAGGTGGGTGCTTTAGATAATACATGGTCGTAGCTGGGTGCTGTATGTAATGCAAGGTTGTAGGTGCGTGCTGTATTTGATGTACGGTCGTTGTTTGGTGCTGTTTGTGATGTATGGTCGTAGGTGGGTGATGTATGTGATATAAGTTTATAGGTGGGTGCTGTATCTGATGTATGGTCGTAAGGTGATGCTGTATGTGATATAGGTTTGTAGGTGAGTGCTCTATGTGATGTATGGTCGTAGGTGGGAGCTACATGTGATGTATGGTCGTAGGTGGGTGCTATATGTGATGTACGGTTGTAGGTGGGTTCTGCATGTGATGTATGGTCATGAATTGGTGCTATGTCTGATGTAAGGTTGTAGGTAGGTGCTATATGTGATGTACGGCCGTAGATGAGTGCCAAATGTGATGTATGGTTACAGGTGTGTGCTCTATACAATATATGGTCGTAGTTGGGTGCTTTATGTAGTGTAAGGTTGTAGGTGGGTGCTGCATTTGATGTATGGTAGTTGGTTGGTGCGGTATGTGATGTATGGTCGTAAGTGGGTGCTATATGTGATATAAGTTTGTAAGTGGATGCTGCATATGATATATGGACGTAGATGGGTTATGCATGTGATGTAAGGTTGTAGATCGGTGCTGTATGTAATGTATGGTTGTAGGTGGGTGCTGTATGCGATGGATGGGAGTAGGTGGGTGTTGTATGTGATGTATGGTCGTAGAAGGATGCTTTATGCGATGTAAGTTCGTAGGTGGGTGCTGTACTGAGGTAAGGTTGTAAGTGGGTGCTGCATGTGATGTATGGTCTTAAATTGGTGCTGTGTGTGATGTAAGGTTCTAAGTAAGTGCTGTATGTGATGTATGGTCGTAGTTGGGTGTTGTATGTGATGTATGGTTATAGAGGGGTGCTCTATATAATGTATGGTCGTAGTTGGGTGTTGTATGTAATGTAAGGTTGTAATTGGGTGCTGTATTTCATGTATGGTCGTTGGTTGGTGCTCTGTGTAATGTATGGTCGAAAGTGGATGCTGTATGTGATATAAGTTTGTAATTGGATGCTGTATGTGATGTATGGTCGTAGATGGGTTCTGTATGGGTTCTATATGTGATGTAAGGTTGTAGGTGGGTGCTGCATGTGATGTATGGTCGTATGTTGGTGCTGTGTGTGATGTAATGTTGGAGGTCGGTGCTGTATGTAACATAGGGTTATAGGTGGGTGCTGTATGTGATGTTGTAGATGGGTGCTGTATGTGATGTATGGTCGTAGGTGGGTGCTGTATCTGAGGTAAGGTCGTATGTGGGTGCTTTAATGGATATATAGTCGTATAATGGTGCTGTATGTGATATATGGTCGTATGTGGATGATGTATATGATGCATAGTCGTAGATGGGTGCTGTATATGATGCATTCATGAAGGTGGATGCTGTATGTGATGTAAGGTTGTAGGTGGGTGCTGTAAGTGATGTAAGGCTGTAGGTGAGTGCTATATGTGATATATGGTCGTAGAAGTGTGTTGTATGTGATGTATAGTCGTAGGTGGGTGCTCTATTGCATGTATAGTCGTAGGTGGGTGCTGTAAGTGATGTAAGGTTGTAGGTAGGTGCTGTATGTGATATGTGGTCGTATAAGGTTGCTGTATGTGATATATGGTCCTAGGTGGGTGTTGTATGTGATGTATGGTCGTAGTTGGGTGCTTTATATGACGCATTCTCGAAGGTGGGTGCTCTGTATGATGCAAGGTTGTAGGAGGTGGGTGTACATGTGATGTATGGTCGTAGGTTGGTGCTGTACGTGATGTAAGATTATAGGTCAGTACTGTATGTAATGTATGGTTGTAGGTGGGTGCTGTATGTGATGTATGGGCGTAGGTAGGTGCTGTATGTGATGTATGGTCGTCGAAGGATGCTCTATGTGAAGTATGGTCGTAGGTGGGTGCTGTATTTGAGGCAAGATTATAGATGGGCACTGTTGTTAATGTATGGTCGTAGAAGGGTGCTGTATGTGATATATGGTCGTAGGTGGGTGCTGTATGTAATGTATGGTCGTAGAAGGGTGCTGTATATGATGCATTCATGACGTTGGGTGCTGTATTTGGTGTAAGGATGTAGGTGGGTGCTGTAAGTGATGTAAGGCTGTAGGTGGGTGCTGTATGTGATGTATGGTCTTAGAAGTGTGTTGTATGTGATGTATAGTCGTAGGTGGGTGCTCTACGTCATGTATAGTTGTAGGTGGGTGCTGTAAGTGATGTAAGGTTGTGGGTAGGTGCTGTATGTGATATATGGTCGTATAAGGGTGCTGTATGTGATATATGGTCCTAGGTGGGTGCTGTATGTGATGTATGGTCGTAGATGGGTGCTTTATGAGACGTATTCTCGAAGGTGGGTGCTCTATGTGATGCAAGGTTGTAGGTGGGTGCTCCATGTGATGTATGGTCGTAGGTTGGTGCTGTACGTGATGTAAGGTTGTAGGTTGGTGCTGTATGTGATGTATGCTTGTAGGTTGGTGCTGTATGTGATGTATGGGCGTACGTAGGTGCTGTATGTGATGTATGGTCGTAGAAGGATGCTCTATGTGATGTATGGTCGTAGGTGGGAGCTGTATTTGAGGTAAGGTCGTAGATGGGCGCTGTAGAGAATGCATGGTCGTAGAGGGATGTTATATGTGATATATGGTCGTAGGTTGGTGCTGAATGTAATGTATGGTCGTAGAAGGTGCTGGATATGATGCATTCATGAAGTTGGGTGCTGTATGTGGTGTTAGGTTGTAGGTGAGTGCAGTAAGTGACGTAAGGTCGTAGGTGGGTGGTGTATGTGATGCATGGTCGTAAAAGTGTGTTGTCTGTGATGTATAGTCGTAGGTGGGTGCTGTTTGTCATGTATGGTCGTACGTGGGGGCCGTATGTGATATAAATTGTAGGTCGGTGCTGTATGTGATGTATGGTCGTAGGTGGGTGCTGCATATGATGTAAGGTTGTAGGTGGGAGCTGCATGTGATGTATAGTCGTAAGTTTGTGCTGTAAGTGATGTAAGATTGTAGGTCGGTGCTGTATGTAATGTATGGTTGTAGGTGGGTGCTTTATGTGATGTATGGGCATATATATGCGGGTGCTGTATATGATGCATTCATGAAGTTGGGTGCTGTAGGTGGTGTAAGGTTGTAAGCGGGCTCTGTGAGTGATGCAAGGTTGTATGTGGTTACTGTAAGTGATGTATGGTCGTAGAAGTGTGTTGTATGTGATGTATAGTCGTAGGTGGGTGCTGTTTGTCATGTATGGTTTCAGATGGGAGCTGTATGTTATGTATGGTCGTTGGTGGGTGCTGCATGTGATGTAAGGATGTAGGTGGGAGGTGCATGTGATGGATAGTCGTAGGTTTGTACTGTATGTGATGTAAGGTTGTAGGTCGGTGCTGTATATAATGTATGGTTGTAGGTGGGTTCTGTATGTGATGTGTGGGCGTATGTGGGTGCTGTATGTGATGTATGGTCGTAGAAGGAAGCTCTATATAATTTATGGATGTAGGTGGTTGTTGTATTTGAGCTAATGTCGTAGGTGGGTGTTGTATGTGATATATGGTCCTCGTTTGGTGCTGTATGTGATGTATGGTCGTAGATGGGTGCTGTATGCGATGCATTCTCGAAGGTGGGTGTTGTATATGATGCAAGGTTGTAGGTGGGTACTGTAAGATATATAAGGTTATAGGTGGGTACTGTAAGAGATATAAGGTTATAGGTGGGTGCTGTATATGATACATGGTCGTAGAAGGGTGTTGTATGTGACGTATGGTTGTATCTGGGTGCTATGTGTCATGTATGGTCGTAGGTGGGTGCTATACGTGATGTAAGGTTGTAGGTAGGTGCTGTATGCAATGTATGGTCGTAGGTGAGTGCTGTATGTAATGTAAGGTTGTAAGTGGTTTCTGTATTTGATGTATGGCCGTTGGTTGATGCTGTATCTGATATATAGTCGTAGGCGGGTGCTGTATGTAATATAGGTTTGTAGGTGGGTGCTGTATGTGATGTATAGTCGTAGGTGGGTGCTGCATGTCATGCAAGGTTGTAGGTGGGTGCTGTATATGATGTATGGTCATAGATGGATGCTCTACGTAATTAAAGGTTGTAGGTGAGTGCTGAATATGATGTATGGTCGTAGCTGGGTGCTATATGTGATGTATGGTCGTAGATAGGTGCTGTATGTGATGTAAGGTTGTAGTTGGGTGGGGTATGAGATGTATGGTCGTAGGTGGGTGCTATATGTGATGTATGGTCGTAGGTGAGTGCTGTATGTGCTTTATGGTAGTAGGTGGGTGCTGTATATGATGTAAGGTTGCAGATGGGTGCTGTATTTGATGTATGGACGTAGGTGGGTGCTGTATATGATTATACTCGAAGGTGGGTGTTGTATGTGATATAAGGTTGTAGGTGGGTGCTGTACCTGATCTTTGACCGTAATTGGGTGTTGTATGTGCTTTATGGTCGTAGGTGGGTGTTGTATGCGATGGAAGGTTGCAGGTGGGTGCTGTATGTGATTTATGGTCGTAGGTGTGTGCTGTATATGATGTAAGGTTGTAGTGGGCGCTGTATTTGATATATGGTTGCAGGTGGGTGCTCTATATGATGTATGGTTGTAGGTGAATACTCTATGTGACATATGTTCGTAGTTGGGTGCTGTATGTAATGAAAAGTTGTAGATGTGTGCTGTATGTGATGTATGTTCGTAGGTGGGTGTTATATATGATATATGGTCGTATGCGGGTCCTGGTTGTGATATATGTTCGTAGGCGGTTGCTATATGTGATGTAAGGCTGCAAGTGGGTGCTGTATGTTATGTATGACCGTAGGTGGGTGTTGTATGTGATGCATAGTCGTAGTTGGGTGCTCTCTGTGATGTATGGTCTTAGGTGGGTGCTGTATGTGACGTAAAACTGTATGTGGAAGCTGTAAGTGATGTATGGTCGTAGGTGGGTGCTCTATGTGATGTAAGGTTGCACGTAGGTACTGTAGATGTATGGTTGTATTTGGGTGCTTTATGTACTTTATGGTCGTAGGAGAGTTTTGTATGTGATGTAAGGTTGAAGGTGGGTGCTGTATGTGGTTTATGGTCGTAGGTGTGTGCTGTGTATGATGTAAGGTTGTAGGTGGGTGCTGTATTTGATGTATGATTGCAGGTGGTTGATATAGGTTGTAGGTGGGTGCTATATGTGATGTATGGTCGTAGTTGGGTGTTGTATGTAATGGAAGGTTGTAGGCGGGTGCTGTATGTAACGTATGGTTGTAGGTAGGTGTGTGCTGTTATGTGAAATCTGGTAGTAGTTGGGTGCTGCATGTGATGTAAGGTTGCAGGTGGGTGGTATATGTGATATATGGACGTAGATGGGGGCTGTATATGATGTATGGTCGTAGGTGGGTGCTGTATGTGATGTATGGTCGTAGCTGAGTGCTGTATGTGATGTAAGATTGTAGGTGGGTACTATATTTGAAATACGGCCGTACGTGGGTGCTGTATGTGATGTATGGTGGTAGGTGTGTGCTGTATGTGTTGCAAAGTTGTACGTGGGTGCTGTATGTGATGTATGGTGGTAGGTGTGTGCTGTATGTGTTGCAAGGCTGTACGTGGGATGTGATGTATGGTCTTAGTGATGTATGTGATGTATGGTCGTAGTGATGTATGTGATGTATAGTCGTAGGTAGGTGCTCAATGTCATGTATGGCCGTAGGTGGGTGCTTTAGGTGATGTAAGGTTGTAGATAGGTGTGCTGTATGTGATGTATGGTCGTAGATGAGTGATGTATGTGATGTATGGTTATAGGTGGGTGCTCTACATGATGTATGGTCGTAGTTAGGTGCTGTATGTAACGAAAGGTTGTAAGTGGGTGCTGTATTTGATGTATGGTCGTTGGTTGGTGCTGAATGTGATGTATGGTCGTAGGTGGGTGCTCTATGTGATATACATTTGTAGGTGGGTGCTGCATGTGATATATAGTCGTAGGTGGATGCTGTATGTGATATAAGCTTGTAGGTGAGTGCTGTATATAATGTATGATCGTATGTGGGTACTGCATGTGATGTAAGGTTGTAGGTGGGTGCTGCATGTAATGTATGGTCGTAAGATGGTTCTGTGTATGATGTAAGGTTGCAGGTCGGAGCTGTATGTAACGTATGGTTGTAGGTGGGTGCTGTATGTGATGTATGGGCGTAGGTAGGTGCTGTATGTGATGTATGGTCGTAGAAAGATGCTGTATGTGATGTATGATCGTAGGTGGGTGCTGTATTTGAGGCAAGGCGTAGGTGGGTGCTGTAATGGATGTATGGTCGTAGAGGAGGTGCTGTATGTGATATATGGTCGTATGTGGGTGTTGTATGTGATGTATGGTCGTAGATGGGTGCTGTATACGATGCATCTATGAAGATGGGTGCTGTATGTGATGCAAGGTTGTACGTGGGTGCTGTAAGTAATGTATAGTTGTAGGTGGGTGCTGTATGTGATGTATGGTCGTAGAAGTGTGTTGTATGTGATGTATAGTCGTAGATGGGTACTGCATGTCTTGTATGGTCTTAGGTGAGTGCTGTAGGTGATGTAAGGTTGTAGGTAGGTGCTGTATGTGATGTATGGTCGTACGTGTTTGCTGTATGTGATATATGTTTATAGGTAGATGATCTATATGTATTGTCGTAGATGGGTGCTGTATTTAATGTAAGGTTGTAAGTGGGTGGTGTATTTGATGTATGGTCGTTGGTTGGTGTTGTATGTGATGTATGGTTGTAAGTGGGTGCTATATGTGATATACGTTTGTAGATGTGCTGCATGTGATGAATGGTCGTTGGTGGATGCTGCAAGTGATGTAAGGTTGTACGTGGGTGCTGCATGTGATGTATGGTCGTACGTTTGTGCTGTGTGTGATGTACGGTTGTAGGTCAGTGCTGTATGTATGGTATGGTTGTTTGTGGGTGCTATATGTTATGTATGGTCGTAGAAGGATGCTGTATGTGATGTATGGTCGTAGGTGGGTGCTGCATCTGAGGTGAGGTCGTAGGTGTGTGCAGTAATGGATGTATAGTTGTAGAAGGGTGCTATGTGTGGTATATGGTCCTATGCGGGTGCTGTATGTGGTGTGTGGTCGTAGTTGGGTGATTTATGTGATGCATTCTCGAAGGTGGGTGCTGTATGTGATGTAAGGTTGTAGGTGGGTGTCCATGTGATATATGGTCGTAGGTTGGTGCTGTATATGATGTAAGGTTGTAGGGAGGTGCTGTATGTAATGTAGGTTGGAGGTGAGTGCTGCATATGATGTATTGACGTAGGTAGGTGCTGTATGTGATGCATGGTTGTAGAAAGATGCTCTACGTGATATATGGTCGTAGGTGGGTGCTGTAGTGGATATATGGTGGTAGAAGGGTGCTGCATGTGATATATGGTCGTAGGTGGGTGCTGTATGCGATGTATAGTAGTGGATGGGTGCTGTATATGATGCATTCAAGAAGGTGGGTGTTGTATGTGATGTAAGGCTGTAGGTGGGTGCTGTAAGTGATGCACGGTTGTAGGTGGGACTCTGTGATATGTGGTCGTATAAGTGTGTTGTATGTGATGTATAGTCGTAGGTGGTGCTGTTTTTTCATGTATGGTCTTAGATGGGTGCTGAAGATGATATCAGGTTTTAGGTAGGTGCTGTATGTGATGTATGGTCATAGGTGGGTGCTGTATGTAATGTATGGTTGTAAGTGGGTGCTGTATTTCATGTATGGTCGTTGGTTGGTGTTGGATGTGATGCATGGTCGTAGGTGCGTGTTGTATATGATCTAAGTATGTAGGTGGGTGCTGTATGTAATATATGGTCGTAAGTGGGCGTTGCATGAGATGTAAGGTTGTAGGTGGGTGCTGCATTTTATGTATACTCATACGTTTATGCTGTATGTGATGTAAGGTTGTAGGTCGGTGCTGTATGTAATGTATGGTTGTAGGTGGGTGCTAAATTTAAGTGACGTATGGCGTACGGGGGTGTTGTATGTGATGTATGGTCGTAGAAGGAAGGTGTATGTGATGTATGGTCGTTGGTGGGTGCTGTGTTTCAGGTAATATCGTAAGTGGGTGTTGTATGCTGTATGTGATATATGGTCTTCTGGGGTTGATGTGTGATGTATGGTTGTAGATGGGTGCTGTATGTGATGCATTCAAGAAGGTGGGTGCTGTATGTGATGTAAGAATGTAGGTGGGTGCTGTAAGAGATGTGAGGTTGTAGGTGGGTGCTGTATATGATGTATGATCGTAGAAGGGTGTTGTATGTGATGTATAGTCGTATGTGGGTGGTGTGTGTCATTTAAGGTTGTACGTGGGTGCTGTAGGTGATGTAAGGTTGTAGGCAGGTGCTGTATGTGATGTATGGTTGTAGGTGAATCCTGTATGTAATGTAAGGTTGTAAATGGTTACTGTATTTGATGTATGGTCGTTCGTTGATGCTGTATATGATGTATGGTCGTAAGTGGGTGCTGTATGTGACATAAGTTTATAGGTGGGTGCTCTATGTGATGTATGGTTGTAAAAGAGTGGTGCATGTGATGTAAGGTTGTAGGTGGGTGCTCTATTTGATGTAGGGTCATAAGTGGGTGCTGTGCGTAAATAAAGGTTGTAGGTGGGTGCTCAATGTGATGCATAGCCGTAGGTGGGTGCTATATGTGATGTATGGTCGGAGGCAGGTGCTGTATGTGATGTAAGGTTGTAGGTGGGAGGGGTATGTGATGTATGGTCGTAGGTTGGTGCTGTGTGTAATATAAGGTCTAAGTGGGTACTGTATTTCATATTGTGTCGTTGATTGGAGCTGTATGTGATATAAGTTTTTATATGATGTATGGTCGTAGGTGGGTGCTGTATGTGAAATATGGTCATAGGTGGGTGATGCATGTAATGAAAGACTGTAGGTGGGCGCTGAATGTAATGTATGGTTCGTAGGTGGGTGCTATATGATATGTATGGTCGTAGGTGGATGCTGTATGTGACTCAAGTTTGTAGGTGGGTGCTGTATGTGATGTATGGGCGTAGGTGGGGTCTGTAGTCATGTATGGTCGTAATTGGGTGCTGTATGTGCTTTATGGTCGTATGTGGGTTTGTATGTGATATAAGGTTGTAGGTGGGTGTTGCATGTGATGTATGGTCGTAGGTGCGAGCTGTATATGATATAAGGTTGTAGGTGGTTGCTGTATGTAATGTATGGTTGTAGGTGGGTGCTGTATGTAATATATGGTTGTAGGTGGGTGCTCTATGTGATGTATGGTCGTTGTTGTATGTAATGAAAAGTTGTAGGTGGGTGCTGTATGTGGTGCATGGACGCAGGTGGGTGTTATATGTGATGTATGGTTGTAGGTGGGTGCCCTATGTGATGTATGGTCGTAGGTGAGTGCTTTATGTTATGTAAGGTTGCAGGTGGGTGCTGTATGTGATGTATGGCCGTAGGTGGGTGCTGTAATGATGTATGGTCGTAGGTTGGTGCTGTACGTGATATATGATCGCAGGTGGGTGTTGTATGTGATGTAAGTTTCTAGGTGGTTGCTGTGTGTGATGGACGGTCGTAGGTGGGTGCTGTATGTTATGTAAGTTTACATAAGCGGGTGCTGTATGTATTGTAAGGTCGTAGGTTGGTGTTGGATTTGATGTCTTGTCATAGGTGGGTGCTCTATTTGACGCAAGTTTGTTGGTGGGTGCTATGTGTGATGTATGGATTAAGGTGGGTGTTGTATTTGATGTATCGTCGTAAGTGGGTGCTGTATGTGCTACAAGTTTTTAGGTGGATGCTGTATGTGATATATGGCCGTAGGTGGGTGTTGTATGTGTTGTAAGGTTCTAGGTGGGTGCTGTATGTGATGTATGGTCTTAGGTGGGTGCTGTATGTGTTGCATGGTCAAAGAATGGGTGCTGCATGTGACGTATGGTCGTATGCGGGTGCTGTATGCAATCTAAAATCTATGTGGGTGTTGTATGTGATGTATGTGATATACATTTGTAGGAGGGTGCTGTATGTGATGAATGGTCGCAAGAGGTTACTATACATGATGTAACATTATAGGTGGGTGCTCTATGTGATGTTTGGTTGTAGGTGGGTTCTGTTTGTGATGTACGTTTGTAGGTGGGTGCTGTATGTAACGTAAGATTCTAGTTGGGTTCTGTATGAGTTGTATGGTCGTAGGTGGGTGCTGCATGTGATGTATGGTGGTAGGCTGGTGCTATATGTGATATAAGAATGTAGGTCGGTCCTGTATGTAATTTATGGTCGTAGGTCAGTGCTGTGTGTGCTGTATGGGCGTAGGTAGGTGCTGTATGTGATGTATGGTCGTAGGTGAGTGCTGTATTTGATGTAAGTTCCTAGGTATGTGCTGTATGTGATGTATGGTCGTAGGTGGGTGCTGTATGTGATGTATGGTCGTATATTTGTATATGTTTGTAGGAGGGTGCTGTATGTGATATATGGTCACAGGTGGTTGCTGTAGTTGATGTAAGGTTGTAAGTGTGTGCTCTCTCTCTGATGTATTGCCGTAGATGGGTGTTGTATGTGATGTAAGTTTGTAGGTGGGTGCTGTATGTGATGTAAGGCTGTAGTTGGGTGCTACATGTGATGTATGTTCGTAGATTGTTGTATATGATGTATGGTCGCAGGTGGGTGCTGCATGTGATGTATGATCGTAGGTTGGTGCTGTATGTGATGTAAGGTTTTAGGTCGGTGCTGTATGTAGTGTATGGTCGTAGGTGGGTGCTGTATGTGATGTATTGGCGTAGGTAGGTGCTGTATGTGATATATGGTCGTAGAAGGATGCTGTATATGATGTATAGTCGTAGATGGGTGCTATATTTGAGGTAAGTTCGTAGGTTGGTGCTGTATGGAATGTGTGGTCGTATGTGGTCGTAGAAGGATGCTGTATGTGATATATGGTCGTAGGTGGGTGCTGTATGTGATGTATGGTCGTAGATGGGTGCTTTATGTTATTCATTCGCGAAGGTGGGTGCTGAATGTGATATAAAGTTGTAGGTGGGTGCTGTAAGTGATGTAAGGCTGTAGGTGGGTGCTGTATGTGATGTATGGTCATAGAAGGTTGTTGTATGTGAGATATAGTCGTAGGTGGGCGCTGTATGTCATATATGGTCGTAGGTGGGTGCTGTAGTTGATGTAAGATTGTAGGGTAGGTGCTGTATGTGAAGTGTGGTCGTAGGTGGGTGCTGTATGTAATGTAAGGTTTAAGTGGGTACTGTATTTGATGTATGGTCGTTGGTTAGTGCTGTATGTGATGTATGGTCGTAGGTTGGTGCTGTTTGTGATATAAGGTTGTAGGTGGGGGCTGTATGTGATGTATGGTCTTAGGTGGGTGCTGTATGTAATGAAAAGTTGTAGGTGGCTGCTGAATGTGATGTATGGTCATAGGTGGGTGCTATATGCCATATATGGTCGTAGGTGGGTGCTGTATGTGATATATGGGCGTAGGTAGGTGCTGTATGTGATGCATGGTCGTAATTGGGTGCTATATGTGCTTTATGGTCGTAGGTAGGTGTTGTATGTGATATAAGGTTGTAGGTGGGTGCTGTATGTGATGTATGTTCGTTGGTGTGAGCTGTATGTGATGTAAGGTTGTAGGTGGATGCTGTATTTGATGTATGGTTGTAGGTGGGTAATGTATATATGATGTATGCTAGTAGGTTGGTGCTTTGTGTGATGCATGTTCGTGGTTGGGTGCTCTATGTAATGAAAGGTTTTAGGTGGGTGCTGTATGTGATGCTTGGTCGTAGGTGGGTCTTATATGTGATGTATGGTCGTAGGTGGGTGCTGTATGTTATGTAAGGTTACAGGTGGGTGCTGTATGTGATGTATGGCCATAGGTGGATGCTGTAATGATGTATGGTCGAAGGTTGGTGCTTTATGTGATATAAGATCGTAGGTGGGTGTTGTATGTCATGTAAGTTTCTAGGTGGGTGCTATGTGTGATGTACGGTCGTAGGTGGGTGTTGTATGTCATGTAAGTTTCTAGGTGGGTGCTGTGTGTGATGTACGGTCGTAGGTGGGTTCTGTATGGGAAATATAGTCGTAGGTGGAAGCTGCATGTCATGTATGGTCGTATGTGGGTGCTGTACGTGATGTCAGGTTGTAGGTAGGTTTTGTATGTGATGTATGGTCGTAGGGTGGTGCTTTATGTGATGTATGGTCGTAGGTGGGTACTTCATGTGATGTATTGTCTTTGGTGGGCGCCGTATGTGATTTATGGTCGTAGAAGGTTACTGTATGTGATGTATGGCCGTAGAAGGTTACTGTATATGATGTATGGTCGTAGGTAGGTGCTGTATGTGATGTATGCTCGTAGGTGGGTGAATTATCTGATGTATTGTCGTAGATCGGTGCTGTATGTTATTTAAGGTTTCATGTGGGCGCTTTATGTGAAATATGGTCGTAGATGCGTGCTGTTTGTATTGTATAGTCCTAGGTGGGTGCTGCATGTGATATATGGTCGCAGGTGGGTGCTGCATGTGATATATGGTCGCAGGTGGGTGCTGTATATGATGTATAGTCGTAGATGGGTGATGTAAGTGATATAAGGTCGTAGATGTGTGCTTTATGTGATCTAAGGTTGTAAGTGGGTGCTGTATGTCATGTATGGTCGTAGGTTGGTGCTGCATGTGATGTAAGTTTGTAGATGGGTGCTGTATGTGATGTAAGGTTGTAGTTGGGTGCTATATGTGATGTATGTTCGTAGGTGGGTGTTGTATGTGATGTATGGTCGTAGGTGGGTGCTGCATGTGATGTATGGTCGTAGGTAGATGCTGTATGTGATGTAAGTTTGTAGGTGGGTTCTGTATGTGATGCAAGATTTTAGTTGGGTGCTATTTTTTATGTATGGTCGTATATGGGTGCTGTATGTGACGTTTGTTTGGTCATAGGTGGGTGCTGCATGTGATGTATGGTCGTAGGTTGGTACTGTATGTGATATAAGATTGTAGGTCGATACTGTATG
The DNA here is from genome assembly GCA_032361705.1 of Panulirus versicolor. Classification (NCBI taxonomy): domain Eukaryota; kingdom Metazoa; phylum Arthropoda; class Malacostraca; order Decapoda; family Palinuridae; genus Panulirus; species Panulirus versicolor. The sequence continues at coordinate 13,348 of JAUUDZ010097375.1, forward strand.
TAATGTATGGTGGTAGGTGGGTACTGTATGTGATGTTTGGGCGTAGGTGAGTGCTATATATGATAAATGGTCGTAGAAGGATGGTGTATGTGATGTGTAGTCGTAGGTGGGTGCTGTATTTGAGGTAAAGTCGTAGATGGGTGTTGTATGGGATGTGTGGTTGTAGAAGGTTGTAGGTTGGTGCTGTATGTGATGTAAAGTTGTAGGTCGGTGCTATATGTAATGTATGGTGGTAGGTCGGTACTTTACGTGATATATGATCGTAGGTGGGTGCTATACGTGATATATGGTCTCAGAAGGATGCTGTATGCGATGTATGGTCGTAGGTGGGTGCTGTATTTGAGGTAAGGTCGTAGGTGGGTGCTGTATGGGATGTTTGTGGTCGGGGAAGGGTGCTCTATGTGATATATGGTCGTAGGTGGGTGCTGTATGTTATGCATTCGCGAAGGTGAGTGATGAATGTGATAAAAGGTTGTATGTGGGTGTTGTAAGTGATGAAAGGCTGTGGGTGGGTACTTTATGTGATGTATGGTCATAGAAGGGTGTTGTATGTGAGGAATTGTCGTAGGTGCGTGCTGTATATCATGTATGGTCGTAGGTGGGTGCTTTAGGTGATGTAAGGTTGTAGGTAGGTGCTATATGTGATGTACGGTCGTAGGTGGTTGCTGTATGTAATATAAGGTTTAAGTGGGTACTGTATTTGATGTATGGTCGTTGGTTGGTGCAGCATGTTATGTAAGGTCGTAGGTGGGTGCCGTATGTGATATAAATTTTTAGGTAGGTGCTATATAAAATGTATGGTCGTAGATGGGTGCTGCATGTGATGTAAGGCTGTAGGTGGGTGCTGTATGTGATGTATTGTCATAGGTGAGTGCTATATGTAATGAAAGGTTGTAGCTGTGTGCTGAATGTGATGTATGGTCGTAGGTTGGTGCTATATGTGATGTGTAGTCGTAGGTGGGTGCTGTATGTGATATAAGGTTGTAGGTGGGTACTGTATGTGATATATGGGCGTAGGTAGGTGCTGTGTTTGAGGTAAGGTCTTAGGTGGGTGCTGTATAGAATGTGTGGTCGTAGAAGGTCGTTTGTTGGTGCAGTATGTGATGTATTGTTGTAGGTCGGTACTGTATGTAATGTATGGTGGTAGATGTGTACTGTATGTGATGTATGGGCGTAGGTGGGTGCTATATGTGATATATGGTCTTAGAAGGATGCTGTATGTGATGTATGGTCGTAGGTGGGTGCTGTATTTGAGGTAAAGTCATAGGTGGGTGCTGCATTGGATATGTGGCTGTAGAAGGGTGCTCTATGTGATGTATGGTCATAGATGGGTGCTGTATGTGATGTATGGTCGTAGATGGGTGCTGTATGTGATGCGTTCGCGAAGGTGGGTGTTGAATGTGATATAAGGTTGTAGGTGGGTGTTGTAAGTGATGTAAGGCTGTATGGTGATGCTTTATGTGATGTATGGTTGTAGAAGGGTGTTGTATGTGAGGTGTAGTCGAAGGTGCTTGCTGTATATCTTGTGTGGTTTTAGGTGGGTGCTGTAAGTGATGTAAGGTTGTAGGTAGGTGCTATATGTAATGTATGGTCGTAGGTGGGTGCTGTATGTAATGTAACGTTTACGTTGTAGATGGGTGCTGTATGTGAAATATTGTCGTAGGTGGGTGCTGTATGTGATGTATGGTCGAAGATGAGAGCTGTATGTGATGTATGGTCGTAGGTGTGTGCTGTATGTGATATGTGGTCGTTGGTTGGTGCTGTATGTGATGTATGGTCGTAGGTGGGTACTGTACGCTATGCATGGTCGTAGGTGGGTGCTGTATGAAATGTAAGGTTGTAGGTGGGTGCTGTATGTGAAATATTGTTTCATGTGGGTGCTGTATGTGATGTGTGGTCGTATGTGAGTGCTGTATGTGATATACGGTCGTAGGTTGGTGCTATATGTGATATATTGTCGTTGGTGCGTGCTGTATGTGATGTAAGGTTGTAGATGGGTACTGTATTTGATGTATGGCCGTAGGTGGGTGCTGTATGTGATGTATTGTCGTAGATGGGTGGTGTATATAATATATGGTTGTAGGTGGGTGTTGTATGTGATGTAAGGTCGTAGGTGGGTGTTGTATATGATGTGAGGTTGTAGATGGGTGCTGTATGTGAGATATTGTCGTATGTGAGTGCTGTGTGTGATGTATGGTCGAAGATGGGTGCTGTATGTGATGTATGGTCGTAAGTGTGTGCTGTATACAATGTATGGTCGTACGTGGGTGCTGCATGTGAAATATGGTCGTAGGTGGGTGCTGTATATGGTGTAATTTTGTAGGTGGGTGCTGTATACGATGTATAGTCGTAGAAGGGTGCCGTATATTATGTTTGGTCATAGGTGGGTGCTGTCTGTGATGTAGGGTCGTAGGTGGGTGCTGTTTGCAATGTATGGTCGTAGGTGGGTGCTGCATGTGTAATTTGGTCGTAGGTAGTTACTGTATGTGGTGTAATTTTGTAGATGGGTGCTGTATACGATGTATGGTCGTAGGTGGGTGCTTTATGTAATGTTTGGTCATAGGTGGGTGCTGTATATGGTGTGTGATCGTAAATAGGTGCTGTATGTGATGTAAGTTTGTAGGTGTGTGCTGTGTGTGATGTATAGTCGTTGGTGGGCGGTCTATGTCATATATGGTTGTAGGTGGATGCCGTATGTGATGTGCGGTCGTAGGTGGGTGTTGTATGTGATGTAAGGTCGTATGTGTGTGCTGTATGTGATGTATGGTTTTAGATGGGGTCTGTATGTGATTTATGGTCGTAGATGGGTGCTGTATGCAATATATTGTCGTAGGTGTGTGCTGCATATGATGTATGGCCGTAGATGGGTTCTGGATGTGATATATGGTCGTAGGTGGGTGCTCTATGTGATGTATAGTCATAGGTGGGTGCTGTATGTGACGTTTGTTCGTACTTGGGTGCTATATGTGATGTATTGTTGTAGGTGGGTGGTGTATATGATATAAGGTTTAGGTGGGTGTTGTATGTGATATAAGTTTGTAGGTGTGTGCTGTATGGGATGTAGAGTCGTAGGTGGGCGCTGTATGTGATATAAAGTTGTAGGTGGGTGCTGAATGTGATGTATTTTCGTAGGTGTGATCGTTAAGTGATGTAAGGTTATAGGTGGGTGCTGTACGTGATGTATAGTTGTAGGAGGGTGCTGTGTGCGATATATGGTCCTAGGTGGGTGCTGTATATCATTTAAGGTCGTAGGTGGGTGCTGTATGTGATGTATGGTCGTAGGTTGGGCCTGTATGTGATGTAAGGTTTTAGGTGAGTCCTGCATGCGATGTATTGTCGTAGGTGGGTGCTGTATGTGATGTGTGTTTTAGGTGGGTGCTGCATGTGATTTATGTTCGTATGTGGGTACTGTATGTGATGTATGTGGTGGAATGGTGCTGTATGTGATGTATGGTGCCAAATGTGATGTATGGCCGTAGGTGAGTGCTCTATGAGATGTATTGTCGTAGGTGGGTACTGTATGTGATGTTCGGTTGGAGGTGGGTGCTGTATGTGAGATATGGTCGTAGTGTGTGCTGTATGTGATGTATGGTCGTACGTAGGTGCTGTATGTTATGTAAGGTTTTAGGTGGATACTGTATGTGATTTATGGTCGTACGTAAGCTCTTATGTGTTGTAAGGTGGGTTCTGTATGTGACATATGGTTGTAGGTTGGTGCCGTATGTAATACATGGTCGTAATTGGGTGCTGTAAGAGCTGTATGGTCGTAGGAGGGTGCTGTATTTGATTTAAGTTGTAGGTGCGTGCTGTATGTAATATAAGGTCGTAGGTGGGCGCTGTATGTGATGTAAGGTTGTAGGTGGGTGCAATATGTGATATATGGTTGTAGGTGGGTGCTCTGTGTGTATACGGTCGTAGTTGGGTGTGATGTAAGGTTGTAGGTGGGTGGGGTATGTGATGTATAGACGTAGGTGGGTGCTGTATGTGATGTATGGTCGTAGGTGGGCGCTGTAGTGATGTAAGGTTGTAGGTGGGTGCTATATGTGATGTATGGTTTTAAATGGGTGTTCTATGTGGTGTACGGTCGTATTTGGGTGCTGTATGTGGTGTATGAACTTAGGTGGGTGCTGTATCTGATGGCAGGTTGTAGGTGGGTGATGTATGCAATGTATGGTCGTAAGTGGGTACTGTGTGTGATGTATGGTAGTAGGTGGGTGTGCATGTGATGTAAGGTCGTAGGTGGGTGCTGTATGTGATGTAAGGCAGTAGGTGGGTGCTGTATGTGAGATACAATCGTAGTGGGTGATGTATGTGAAGTATGGTCGTAGGTGGGTGCTGCATGTGATATAGTCGTAAGTGGGTGCTGTATATGCTGTAAGGTTGTAGGTGGGTGCAGTATGTGAGATATGGTCGTAGGTGGGTGCTGTATGTGATTTATTGTCGTAGGTGGGTGCTGCATGTGATGCATGGTTATAGGTGGGTGCTGTATGTGATATATGGTCGTAGGTGGGCTTCTATGTAATGTAAGGTTATAGGTGGGTGCTGTATGTAATGTATGGTTGTAGGTGGGTGCCTTGTGTGATATAAGGTCGTAATTGGATGCAGTATGAGCTGTTTGGTCGTAAGTGGGTGTTGTAAGTGATGTAAGGTTGTATGTTGGTGCTGTATGTGATGTATGGTTGTAGGTGGGTGTCTATGTGATGTATGGTCGTAGTTGGGTGCTGTATGTGCTGTATGTGATGTGCTGTATGCTGTTTGTAGGTGGGCGCTGTATGTGATGAATGGACGTAGGTGGGTGCTTATGTGATGTAAGGTTGTAGGTGGGTGCTGTATGTGATGTGTGGTCGTAGGTGGGTGCTGTATGTGACGTACGCTTGTAGGTGGGTGCTGTAGGTGATATATGGTCGCAGGTGGGTGTTGTATGTGCTGTATCGTGGTAGGTGGGTGCTGTAGGCACTGTACGATTTTAGGTGGGTTCTGCATGTGATGTTTGGTCGTAGGTGGGTGCTGTATGTGATGTACGTTTATAGGTGGGTACTGTTCGCAATGTATGGTCGAAGGTGGGTGCTGTATGTGATATATGGTCGTTGGTGGGTGCCCTATGTGATGTCTGGTTGTAGGTGGGTGCTGTATATGAGGTAAGTTTGTAGGAGGTTGCTGTGTGTGATATATGGTTGTAGGAGGGTTCTGTATGAGATGTAAGGTTGTAGGTGGGTGCTGTATATGATGTATGTTCGAAGGTAGGTGCTGCACACGATGTAAGGTTACAGGTGGGTGCCGTATGTGATATATGGTCGTAGGTGGGTGGTGATGCATGGTCGTACGTGGGTGCTGTATGTGATGTACAGTCATAGGTGGGTGCTGTATGTGCTGCATGGTTGTAGATGGGTGCTGTATGTGATATTAGGTTGTAGGTGAGTGCTGTATATGATGTTTGATCGTAGGTGGGTGCTGTATGTGATATAAGGTTTACATGGGTGCCTTATTTGATGTATGATCGTAGGTAGGCTGCTATGAAATGTAAGGTTGTAGGTGGATGCTGTATGTGATGTATGGTTGTAGGTGGACGCCATGTGTGATATATGGTCGTAATTGGGTGCTGCATGAGCTGTATGGTCGTAGGTGGGTGCTGTATGTGATGTAAGGTTGTAGATGGGTGATGTACGCGATGTTTGGTCATAGGTGCGTGTTGTATGTGATGTAAGGTTGCAGGTGGGTGCTATATGTGATGTAACGTTGTAGGTGGATGCTGTATGTAATGTATAGATGTAGGTGGGTTCTGTATGTGATTTATAGTCGTAGTTGGGTGCTGTATGTGATGTGATTATGTAGGTGGGTGCTGTATGTGATATAAGGCTGTAGATGGGTGATGTATGCGATGTTTGGTCGTAGGTGGGTGTAGTATGTGATGTAAGGTTTCAGGTGGGTGCTATATGTGATGTAACGTTGTAGGTGGGTGCTGTATGTAATGTATAGATGTAGGTGAGTTCTCTATGTGATTTATAGTGATGTAATTATGTAGGTGGGTGCTGTATGTGATGAACAGACGTAGGTGGGTGCTGCATGTGTTGTACGGTTGTAGGTGGGTGCTGTATATGATGTGTGGTCGTATGTGGGAGCTGTATGTGATGTATGGTCGTAGGTGGGTGCTGCATGTGTTTTATGGTCGTAGATGGGTGCTGTATGTAATGTAAGGTTGTAGATGGGTGCTGTATATGCTGTGTGGTCGTATGTGGGAGCTGTATGTGATGTATGGTCGTAGGTGGGTGCTGCATGTGTTTTATGGTCGTAGATGGGTGCTGTATGTAATGTAAGGTTGTAGATGGGTGCTGTATATGCTGTGTGGTCGTATGTGGGAGCTGTATGTGATGTATGGTCGTAGGTGGGTGCTGCATGTGTTTTATGGTCGTAGATGG
>JAUUDZ010097486.1:444-19753 GCA_032361705.1 Panulirus versicolor
TAGCATTTCACTTGTTAAAAGTCAAGACCTCGTCTACTGCTCTGTTTTAATTCTAAATTATCTTACAACCCTAAACTGACTTAGATTACATTGTAACTACTAACTTAGATTACATTGTAACTAGTCGGTTAGGTTAGGTAAGGTAGATTTGATTATAACTATGTCTGTTAGGTTAGGTTACGTTAGGTCATGAATACTGGTTTAGGTACTTATAATATAATATTTCCTGGCTATCATTAAATATGTTCAAGGTAAATTGTAGAATTAAATAGTCGTGGGGTATTTATTGACTTAATGCTGAAAACTTTTCCGTAATTAGATCTTGCATGTGTGTTCGTACCTGGTGCTGTACAAAGCCAAATCGTAAGAGATTATTTTAGCTCCGCAGCAAAATTAGATCTGGGAAATGGTTAGGTGTTTTTTAGCCGCTGTGTAGTTTGCTTTTACGGAAGCACCTGCGGAGAATGATTTGGAATGCTGCTATGTTCTGTTAAGCAAAAGTAAGGCGACACTATTATAGCCAGGGAGATGTGGGGTTAATTAAAGGAAATGCACATCTAATACATCAACGTAATGTATGGAAATCTCCGCAACAAACAAGATTTATCTGAATTTTCTATATTTTGATGGAAATGAATCAGTCGCATTCATGAAAATGCAATGTTAACATTTCACTGTACGTCAGCAAACAGATGATACTTCGAGCATTCATCCGTTCCTCTATGGCAGATGAACATCATTTTTGCTACTCGAGATCTTAAGTTCATTTGATAATTTTCAAGTGTATTACTTACTTTTGTGTAAAATGTCATATTTTTCCATGATGTATGTAACTCGTATCACCTTTTTTGATATTCGTAATGCTTCGCTGGTATTTCCTTTGAATTTCGTAGCCATCCCATTGTCACTTGGGTATTAATATAATATGAAAGGCAGTACTCCAAATGGTGCATCAGCAATTTAGGTCACTTGTGCTAAATATAACGAGCCAAGGCAAGTGATACGTGCTTCTAGCAAATCCATGACTTGTTTCCACAGTACTTACAAAATGAAGTTAAGACGAGGATCAAAATTAGTTTTGCATATTGCGTGATTTTGATCTGCAGTCATTGTTTGTTTAGATAACAGAATGAAAGCTCTGAAGTCTAATTTGGAGCATTACATTTTATTTTTTAGACAGTGTGATAGTGGTGAGGGTTATGAATATTGGGGATAATGCGGGGTTGATAAGCACAATAGTATGTTCAACACTTTGTGAAAAATCAATGCATTTAATGAAAACCTCGCATAATCTTCCCGAGTAGTTGAGATTTATGGTGAAATATCATTCGTATTATTGTTGTCAGCTGCTGGGAACCACAAAGAAAGGCTACATGTAGGGAGGTTGGGTAGCACAAATGGGTACTTAGTCTGTTGTCTCTTTGCTGACATTTGCTGAAAGTTGGCGCTCTGCTTGGGTGTGTCTTGTGCATTTTGAATTAATCTCGTAAGGTCTATTGAATTTTAACATGTTTCACCTTTGTTTATGTGAATTATCCTCATAGTTCCTAGATGTTCACAACCTTCACCGCTGTCTCCAAATCCGGTTCTGTATCATAGAAAGATGCAATGCTTCAAATTATGCTCTGCAACTTGTTTCTGTTCTTTAAAGACTGTATTGTTACGACTACCAAAAAAACAAAATAATATCCAAAGCTAGTTTTGATGCATATCTAGGCTAGTAAATTACTAAGAAAAACTTACCGAAGATTGACGTTCTTACAAATTTTGAGTTTTTCCCTGCAAGTTTGGGTTAAGTTTGTTTTCATAGAATTTCTCTAGGTTAACCTAAATCAGGCAAAAAAAAAGAATACAGTAGATACCTTTGTGTAGTTTTTTGCAATGAATTTTGCATTGGATTATTATTTCGCTTTGCAACAATACTGTATAGCAACTGAAGTAAGACAGGCAGAGCATGATTTGGAGTATTTATTTTTTTTCAGCTGCATTGATTTTGCTTTTGAAGATTAGGAAAAGTATTGAACGTAAAATGGAGAAAGCATATGACAGGGTTGACAGAGGCATCGTATGGAAGGTGTTACGAATATATTATGTGGAAGGAAAGCTACTAAATGCATTTTTTTCATATGGAGAAGAGGGGTGGTGAGGAGGTAGAAAGAAAGGTGAGGGAGTAAATTCAGGTGAATGTGGGTCTACAGCAAGGATGTGGTATTCACCATGGTTGTTCATGGACGGTGAAGTGAGCGAAGTAAATATAAGGGTCTTGGATCGAGAGGAAAGTCTACTGTAGGCTAGGGGTGGGGGGGTTAGGGAGAAGAATAATTTGCTGCTGATTGAGGACATTGTTCTGGTTTTTGACGAGAGAGACTCCAAAACCTTTTTGGGCTTGTACATAGTGCCCTTCATTGTTGATTATATGTAGGAGAATGATGTTTCTTCTGATATCTCCCTGTTATGGAGTCAGAGAGGCCCTGAGGTATTGAGAAGCATACTTAAGGTGAATTGGATCGGAGGGGAGTAGTATACTGGGGGTGATGTACAGCCAGTGTGCTTAATTAGGGCACTTGAAGCGGTCAGGGAATCCTTGGAATGGTCTTTGGGGCTTGACTGTAAATCAGTGGCTCAGATTTAAATACATTTTGCATGACATTTAAGAATGGATATAAGCAAATGAGACTTGTTTGTCTGCACTTGGCTGTACCCTCTAAGGTAGAAAATGGTGAAGAGGTATGAAATTATAGTTATAAATTGTTGGTAATTACTGACGAGATGGCAAGAAAACTTGGATATTGAATACTTTGAACAGTTACAGTCTTGCAAATTTTTATTTCTTCATTTCTCCAGAGCCTGAAAATTGTGGATTTTGGGAAAAGATCAGCGTAGTTCTGAATAATGTGAACAGTAGCTACATCTTTTCTTTAATCTTTTTTTTTATCTTAAGGTAGCGGTTTAATTCTTTTTTTTTCCCCCTTATTCTCTTCGTCATTCATCTGTAAAGTATCTTGATTCATCTTTTTCCAAATGGGACATCTTGTTGATCACACGTTCTTTTTTCCTGCAGTGTCGACAACAGTGAGTATATGAGGAATGGAGATTATGTTCCCACACGACTTCAAGCCCAGCAAGATGCAGTCAATACCATATGTCGGTTCAAATTGCGTTCAAACCCAGAAAACAATGTTGGTCTCCTCACCTTAGCAAAGTAAGTGATCAGGTTTAAAGCAGACTTTTTGTGCGTGTGAATTTGTTGAAGTGAATTGGGATATCCCTTACTGAGACTGAGTATGACTACAGGTTTGTGTATATATTACAGAGCACACGTTTATTAGTTTTCTTCAGCAAACACACTACAGATGCTTCTCAACTTATGATGAAGTTACGTTCTGAACCCATTGTAAGTTGAAAATATTGTAAGTCAAAAATACATTTAATACCTTAAACCTTCTCAGAACACTTACATTAGCCGACAGTTGGACAAAATCATCTCACACAAATCCAGTTTTATAGTACGGTGTTTAATATCTCGCTTCCTAAAGTCGAAAAATTATAAGTCGAACCATTGAAAGTCTGGGGTCATCTGTACACATTTTTTTAAGGATGTATGTGCATGAAGTTGTGGAGGTTGTTTGCACTTGATGCATCCCATTAAACTGGAAGTGGTCTTAACAGTAATTTGCAATTCTTTACTGAATGTCAGTCATTTTAGGGTCCGAGATGAAAGAATATTTTGATGTAAGATGACAGTCATTGTGCTGATATATGTTATCCAGTTAGAATGTGGGATTAACTGATGAGACACGTCATATGTAGACGATGATACATGATTGTAACATTATTTCTTGTCTTACAGTACTGAGGTTTTGGCTACACTAACTACTGATGTTGGAAAAATTCTGACACCTCTGCACAAAGTGTTGCCAAATGGCAACATTAACCTTCTTACTGGTATCCGCATTGCTCACGTATGTTACTTCTGTGGCCTTTAAAGTTTAAGTACTTTTAAGTTTCTGCATGTAAAGATAAAGCTCAAATTGTTTGAAAGACTATAAAAGTGTTTTGGTACATTATATGTAATCTTGCACACATATAAGTGTAATGGTCATGGATTTATTCACCTTTGTGTATATGAAATTACAGCTCTCAGTATATTATCAAATCAAAATTTTCTTTTTTCTACAGTTGGCCCTGAAGCATCGGCAGAGCAAGAACCACAAGATGCGCATTGTGGCCTTTGTGGGTAGTCCAGTGGAGGCTGATGAGAAGGAAGTTATTAAAGTAGCTAAACGTCTCAAGAAGGAAAAAGTCAACATCGACATCATCAACTTTGGTGAGACAGTAAGTTATAAAGCAACTTTTCAGTAATTCTTGGGCTGATAGATTTTTGGATTTTGATGAACATGTATTGATGCCCAAAATATTTTTTTTTATCAAAATCTTGTATCTTGTGATATTGAAAACTGATTGATATTCATCGTTACGGTAACTGTCTTGGTGATGGCTGAGTAGTCCTTGGGAAAAAAAGACTTGCTCTTGAGAATTTGTTTTTTCAAGAACCTTGTTGCTAAAATTCTTTGAACTCTACTAACCTGAATCCTGATTCTACATACATTGGCTAATTATGGTTTTGAGTTGCTGCTAAACATGAATGTGATATGGAATGTTGAGAATTATAGAAAATATATAACCATAAGCTTGAGGAATACCTGCACCGTAAACAGTTGACTGTTATCTCTCTCTAGACTTTTTGTAATATGTGCTCTTCAGAGATCAATGGGTCATATGAACTGAAGCTTTGCCAAAGTGATCTTTGAATGAAACTGTAGCAGGACTCCACATTTCATGCCAGTCCAGCTGCAGATATAGTTATCACATGGCAGATGTTCTTTTTTGATTGGGTGAAGTTTAGGAAATCTTAAATGAAGCCACTGAGCAGATTGATCGAGAGTTTTAGAGGAATGATTGATGGATGGTCCTCTTGTTATTTCCTCTGTTTGTGCCATTCCAATATCCAGTGTATCTACTAGGCCATTTGGAGCTAGGTGAGCAGTTCAGGCCCACCTGAACCTTTGGTTCATGTCAGTTCACCTGGTAAGCCATCTTCATTAATTTTGGTCCATCATTTTTCATCTTTGTGCAGACTTTTTACATTTGTGTATTCACTGCAACTGCTTGGTCAGTTAAACAAAGACTTTGTAGAAATGAACCATGGCTGGCTCTTTATCAGAGTTCCTTATTTTGTGCCAATCAAGCATCTCGTATGATCATCACTGGGTAAAATGGTGAGTGATTGTGTGAAAATTAGAAAATCTTTTCAGAAACATTTAGCAAATTGAACTAAGACTTTCCAGAAGTGAGTGATGGATGATGGTCACTAGATCCTTGTATTTAGTATATTTTGGTGTTACTCAAGTCTTCACTTACTTCAGTATTGCAACTTTTATTCTAACTAAAACTTTTCTTTTTTTAACTTTGGCCCAGGAGTGTAATCAGCCACTGTTAGAGACAATGGTGAGCACAATCAATGGGCGTGAAGGTGGAAGTTCTCATCTGGTCACTGTACCACCATCACCACACCTGGCTGATGCTCTCTTGTCTTCTCCCATCGTACAGGTAAGTAGCAGATGGGAAAGCCAAGCTTGTGGATTACAAGCCTCATTTTTCCCCCTTAAAGTCATTTATGCAATAAGTTAATATGTGTATGTATGTATGTGCTCTTACCATTTTTTTTTATTTTTAGTTACTTGCCTGCTTCTTCAGTACAAGAAGGGATTTCTACTCCAGTTAGGCATCCATATGTGCATGTGGGTGTTAATATATTTATAAAAGTACGCAAGAATGGATAATGTGTCAGTTGAGGGTATAAGTAGGGTGATTAGGTACCCAGTGAGTGAAAATGTGAAACAACTTGAGTTGTTGCTGAAAAAGCATTGGTGATTACGAATGACTGGTTTAAAAAAAAAAAGGCAAATTCATGAGTATATTCTGTATGTGTGTTTGGAGGTCAGTGGGCATTTAGGAAATATTCTTCAACTGCATATATACATACTCACAGGATCTTAGTTATTTTACAAGTTGTTTCTGATCCAAGATCTGTGAATATGAATATGTCTAGGGACTAATGTATCGTGAGTTTGCCTCCCGTTCCAAAAGAGTAGGGTTTCAGTTGAATGAAATGCTGCACTTTTCATTGGGTACCATAACTGAAAAATGGTTAATTACCTTAGACTTCTGGTTTAGAAGGTTGAAGTGAGATTTTTCTAACATTTCCAAGGCACTGGGATTGTCAACATTACTGGCAATAATAACTTCAGTTTAAACCATAAATAAGGATTTGTATTGAGAAAACTGTGAATTATGAAATGCTGTATATGTGAGCCCGTTTGTGTATTATTTATGAATAGAATGTTATTAAGTCCTTACAATGATAGAATATTTACAGGTAGCAGGCATTGATGCAAATGATGTCTTTCACCTCTCTTTTTGAAGATAACAGAATTGCATGGTTTTGACATGAAGATAATGTAGTTTTCTGTATTTACTGTGTATATTTTCCATCAGTTTGTGTATTACAAAGTTTGGCCTGCAAGCACACATGCAAATTTTCTGTGTTTTATCAGGGTGAGGATGGAGGACCTGCTGCTAGCTTTGCTACTGGAGGAGGCTTTGAGTTTGGCGTTGACCCTAATGAGGATCCTGAACTTGCTCTGGTAAGGATGCTTTAAGTGTTGAACTTTATACATATTGCTATTGTAGTGTGTTATCATTTTTGTGTTGATATTAGCATTGTCTTTGTTGATATTTTGCTTAGTAGGATTAGTTACCTTTCATATTTTGTCCTAAGATTTTAAGAAAGACTTGTGCTAACATTTTTAGTTAGGAAGGCTTTCGTACATCTGAAATTAAGATGCTACATTTTCATTGTTGACTGCATCATAAATTAGTATTTAAGTTATGGCCCAAGTAATGTTATGTTTGACATAACAAACCCTGGTGGTAAACAGTGGATGCATAAGCGGTTAAATTCCAGTTACTTGAAGGTGAAAGGAAGACAGTGGTGGTGATCAGAATTCTCCCACATACCTCCTGACAGAGCTAGTAGAGGAGAATGAATATTTCTGTCACTTGGACCAGGAGATGTGTAGGTGGTTGGTGAGAGAAGAATCAAGTCATTGCTCCCAGGGAGGGACAGTTTGGAAGATAACCTCTGCTTTTGAGATGGAACATTTTATCTGGAGGTTGACCTTTTGTGAGATATGTCACTTTTGGGGTACAGGGTTTGACAGTGTGGTTTTACTGCCTAGTAAGGCTTCAGTATTGGAAATAGTGACTACGTAGACAGAGATAGGCAAGGGGGAAGGGGTCCATCCAAAGTGTCTCAGTTGTAGAAGGATTCATAATGTTTAGTCAACATCTTGCTCTAAGATGCCGGGATGGAAACCTCAATGACACCACCACCACTAGCAGCAGGAGTTTCAACCAAAGCATGGCGTCAAGGTTGTTCTGTGTATGAAGTCATTGACACAGAATTTTCCTTATTGGACTGTTATATTGGTTAAATTTGTTGCGCTCATCTGAGAAAACAGGATGTTGAAGGTGGTTTGATTTTTCATCAGAGTCATCATAACACCTGTGATTGTTAGCAGTGTCAATGCGGAGTTGTTCATATGTAGGAAATATTGTGGTCCTTATGGTGTGGAATGATTTTAGATTTATTTTATTACCAAGCAGGTAGATATTCATAGCAGATGCAATCTTTTGATTTTTTTTTTATTTTCTTTTTATAGGCCTTACGTGTGTCAATGGAAGAGCAGAGGCAACGGCAGCAGGAGGAGGAACGACGTGTTGCTCAGGAGTCTACCACAACTGCCACGCCTATGGAGACGGCACCTCAGCCACCATCCACAACCCCTACTCCCCAGCCCACTCAGCAGCCAGAAGGTGGGCTATCTGTGCAAACCAATCTTCCTCATTCCACACAGTACAGTAATTCTCATATTTCAGAATTTGCTGGGTTATCGAACTTCATTGTATTTATTATTCTTTTCTTTTCATCTCTCTTTGCTTTCACTGTTAATGTCATTGCCTTTTTATGCAATCACTATACATGTCATTGCATTTTTTCAAGGTGGATGTTCATTTACAATGTTTGACATTTTGTTTTCTTGATGCATCTTTTCATAACATGCAGGAAGCTGATGGCATTGCTTGGAACTGTCTAAAGAACCAATATTGGAAGATAATGGCAGCTTTTCCTACTTTTCGTTGGTGTACTTCCAGTAGAGTAGATGTTTCATGATTGTCTTTTTGACCAACTTTGTGTTTGGGTATAACCATTTTTCTGTCCATTCCTCTCTCCTTTATTGAATGTTTTAATTCTTCCCTGTTAGATTACCAGTACTATCTGCTTGAGAATCTGGAGGGTTAGTGACTGCTGCACAATGAGCCAGTACTTCAGTAGTTGTCAAGTGTCATTTCTTTCTGTTCACCCACACGGGCTGCTAGCTTTCAGTCCACAGACATACAGTCTTTCCATTCTTGACCAATTATAACTCATCAGACTCGATCTTCATAACTGTATTTTTCTGCGGTAAGCACAATGAGTTAACCTGGCTCTTAGCAAAGCCTCATCTTAAGTACTCGTAAGCAATTACTCCTTTGTTTTTTGTATGTTAAGCAGGTACTTTATCATTAACTGCACCATGCTTATTCTTGTATATCTGCTCATGTGGTGATAGAATTTTTGAGATTTGAGAATTTTTGGTTTATTAAATATGTAAAACATACTTTTGGCTCATGCACACCCTATGCTCCTATTGCATAAGCCTAGAATGTTTGGATTCCCTCACGCACATTTTATTTCTTGACACCATTTCCAAGAATTGAGGGCTTTGTTCCACTCATTCTTACAAAGTTAAGTAGTTTAGCAACCAGGGCTTGGAGAGGCATATCAGACCCAGTTCCATTTGCATTTCTAGGCCTCTTGTTACCATTAACACCTCACTTCCATCAGTTTTCTCCTGTTGAATCTCTGTACCTTAGTCCTTGGTGTCACATTGATTTGCATTTGAATTGTACTTAATTTCTGGTATACAGTACTCCTAAGGCCTACAGCAATAGTCAGAACTCCTGAGCTGCAGACATTCTTATTTTTTCTGCCTTAATGTTCTTAATGGTATTGTAATGATAATTTAAAAGGCATCTTTCTTCTTACAGCATATTCAAGAACTATGTTAATATCAGTGTTTTACCTTTTTTCAACTTTTAATCTTAATACAAGGTGTATGTTTTCATTGTTTCTTCAAATGAAGTCATCATTCACAAACGTTTTACAAGACTGGCTATGGTTTAAGATTTTTTTTTCTTTTTTTCCAGCTGGTGGTCAGTCTGAAGAAGAAATGCTGCAGCAGGCCCTGGCCATGTCCCTGGAGGCAGGAAGTGCACCACAGACCACTAGCGCCAGCACTACCGGAGGTACTAACGTCACCAGTGGTACTGCTGCTACTACTGGCAAGAGCAGTGGCTCAGGTAGCAGCTTTCCATCTGCAACCATCCCTGATTTCTCTGCCATGACTGAGGAAGAACAGATTGCCTATGCAATGCAAATTTCCATGCAGGACTGCAGTACGTCAGTTTGGATATTTTTTCTTTTGTTTGCTTAGTGGGAGGTAGAAATAGTACACTAGACTTAAATGGTGTTGAAATGGTTTGGACATAAGAAGAGAATGAGTGAGGAAAGGCTGACAAAGAGGATATGTGTGTTAAAGGTGGAGGGAACAAGAAGTCAAATCCAAATTAGAGGTGGAAGGATAGAGTGAAAAATATTTTGAGCAATTAGGGCCTGAATATGCAGGAGGGTGAAAGGGATGCACGGAATAGAGTGAATTGGAATGATGTGGTATACTGTGGTCGACGTGCTGTCAATGGACTGAACCAGGGCATGTGAAATGTCTGGGGTAAACCACGGAAAGGTCTGTGGGGTCTGGATAGGGAGATATAGTTTCCGTGCATTACACACGACAGGTACAGAATGAATGTAAGCAGAGGTGGCCTTTCTTTCTTTGTTGCCTGGTGCTACCTCGCTGACACAGGGATGGCGATGCTGTTTCCTGTGGGGCTGGGTGGCGTCAAGAATGAAGACATTCATTATATGTTTTATCAATAATTTGCTGCCCATTTTCATATTCAGAGAATGACTCGATACAGAAGCTAATCATAAAGTATACTTGCTATTGTGTCAGGGTGGTAGAAGTAATATGAGGGGACTTGGGCTAGCTTCATGGTAGAGGGGGAATGTGACTGGTGATTAGAACTTAAACTGAAGAGAATAAGAATGTGTGAAGAGCATGAGGGTGACTTTAGAACTAGCACTGAATAGAATTCATTATCCATATAAATTTTTGTCTTGGAATCTTAAGAAATTAGTTTGGGAACATGAATTTGCTTGTCTGTTTTCCTGAATTTTGTTTTTAGTTACTTTGAATAGATCATGAATATAGAACTATTTACTGCACATTTACTTTGTATACATTTAGTTTTTATGTATGTTGTTTTTTGATTAATTAAGCTGTGCAGTCTATGTATAGCCCAGGATGAGGTGCCAGAAGAAGGTGAGGTGCATGTTTCGCACTCTTATGTAGATGCAAGAAGCTACAAAATTGCTTATTTGAATTATGGTTATTTGAGTCTGGTAAGTATATTAGGAAACATATATAATAGTAGTGATTGAGGGGGTAGTGGCATGCACAGGACATTTGACTTAGGGACGAGGGATTATGCTTCATGAGAGGTTTGTGGTCCAAGTTTTGCTGTAAAGAATATTTAAGAAATACTAGAAGAAAGTGTATGAATTGTATGTAGCATTATGCATTTAGGGAAACCATGATATGGTAATGTTGATAGGTCTTATGGAAGGCGTTGTGAATATGTGGGTTAAATGAAAAGTTACTATACTCACTGATGAGATATCACCAAGAAAGTAAGGCGTAAGATGTGTACAGTTGAGAAGGGAAAAGAGTGAGTGGTTCCTTTTGAAGATGGCCCTCCACTAAGGATATATGATGTCATCATGATTGTGTAATCTGTTTATGGATCAGGTGGTGAAGGAGGTAAATTCAAGGGTCTTTATTATGCTGGGAGTCATGGTAGGTGAATCTCTTATTTGCAGATGATGTGGCTTTAGTCACGGAATCCAGAGAGAACTACAGATATTGGTCACAGATTCTGGGAGAGTTCATAAGATGAGAAAGTTGAGAGTAAATTTTAACAAAAGAAAGGTGCTGATGTGCAGCAGGATGGCTGGGGATGAGACATGGTGGTTTGAGCATGATTTCATTTGAATCGGCTTGACCAGGAGGAAGAGGATAGGATGTGGTAGTAGATGAAACTATGGGTAAGAAGTGAGTCACTGCATGGAAGAGGGAGCTAAGGCCCTGATTGCATTGAAAAGTGAGTAGGAGAGGTCATTGTCATCAGGGCAAAGATCGGTATATTTAAAGAAGTAGTATTCTCAACAGTGTATCATGATTGTGAATCATGGATCTTGACTTTAAGAGAAAGGAAGAGGGTTTACATGTTGGAAATAAGAGTTCCTAAAGGTGATATGTGGAATGAGACAGGTTGATCATGAAAGAAATGATACTTTAAGAAAGAAGTGTGGTAATTAGCGTCATTTGATGGAGAGGGTTGACTTGGGTGTGCTGACATGGTTCATATGAATGGATAGGATGAGCAAAAATTACCAACTTCAGATGATCTGTTTGTCAGGAGTGGAAGGAGCAAAGATGAGTGGGAGACTGAGAAGGAGATGGAAGGAAAAATTGATAGAGGCTTTGGGGGTTTTTCAGGCCTGCACATGACGGATGGTGAGAAGCATGCAAGTGATCGAATGTGATGGATTATTTTGATACTTGATGTGTGATTATTATTTGTGATTTCTATTTGTGTGTTGCAGGGAGAGTTTTACACTCGCGTTGTCCCATCTCTTAACCTTGTGTTTCTTTACCATGTCTTCACTCTTATGTATGTTTGCACACACACACTCACACACACACACACACACACACACACACACACACACACCTAGCCTATGCCAGGTGCTCATTTTATCAACCAGCCCTTAGGGGACGATGAACCCCTGGGTTGACTGAGAACCAGCTGGTACGACTAGGATTTGAACTTATGTGGGTTTGATCACTGACGACCTCTGTGTGAGTAACGCTAACCGCTACACCATGGGTGTGTGTGTGTTTGAAGGGGGGATGGACTAGCCAGTGGGTTGAACAAAGGAATGTGAGGCAGTTAAGGTAAACCATGAAATAATATGTAGGGCTTGTCTGCTTATGATAGGATCTGGTTTCAGTCCATTGTACATGACAGGAAGAGAGTGGTTCTGTGCAAATATGGCAGCTGGCTGGCTGTTCTTGATTCTGTGTCTTTAAGGTGTTAGAGGCATTTGAAATAATATGTAGGGCTTATCTGCTTATGATAGGATCTGGTTTTGGTCCATTGTACATGACAGGAAGAGAGTAGTTCTGTGCAAATATGGCAGCTGGCTGGCTGTTCTTGATTCTGTGTCTCTAAGGTGTTAGAGGCATTTGAATGTAAAGAAATATTTATGTATATGTTTATTTGTGTAGTTGATTTACTAATGTAGTGTAACTTACTTACGTCACTTGTTAAGCAAAGTAAAATTTTAAGTTATATGTTTTGGGAATTACTCTTGGCATGTATCAAATGAATTATTCATATATATTGCTTCTTTGACAGAACCAAAGGATGAACCTATGGATGTAGATCCTCCTTCATCATCTAAGCCTGCTGAAAAAAGAGAGGTTCGTCTTTCTTGACTGCATTTTGTCAAAATTATACATTTGCTGATTGTTGTGAATTTGCATGAAGTTATTCCATTTTGTTGTTTTTCTTGCATTATCACCTTCCATGTAGGAGAAAAAAAAGTTTTGAAAATAGGGTTTTAGAGTGCTTTTCGCCCAAATCTGTTTTGCTTTTTCTAAAGCCTCTACAAACTTTCACTCTCTCCTCCACCAGGAAGTGATCATACATCCTACCAGCTTGCCTTTTCAGCACATTCACATCCAGAAGTGTGCTTTTGCATGCATTTCAATTAGTACATAATCTGATAAATGCTCACTATTACTCTCGCTCCTTCTTGTATATTTATGTATGTCTATCTTTTTCAACTAAGCATATCTGGTGACCAGTATCTTTCAACATACAGGACTCAAGCTGTTCACCATATTTGTTTTCATTCAGGGTAGATACCCCATACCCTCCAGTACTGCCATGTCACCCTCTCTTGTATCCAAATCACCTATCACTATTTCTTCATCCCTTGCGTCAAAATTGTTGATACACTCTCTTAACTCCTCCCAAAACACTTTGCTCTCTTCCTCATTCCTCCAGCTACTAGGTGTGCAAGAAATATGATCATCCACCTCTTGTGATCCATCTTCGTTTTCACCCAAGTCATTCTGGGGCTCATTTCCAAACAAGTCCACATAATCCCGCACTAACCCTTTCAGCAGAAGTACCGTCACATCTTTTGCTCTCCACCTCACACTTATCTCAGACATTAGCCCAGGGATGTTTCGAAACCATTCTACATCCTTTCCCTTGAGCCTAGTTTCGCTTAGAATTTTCTCACCAAACATGCCACCTATCTCTTCATCCTGGTTACATCCATGCATATTCTTGCATGCCAGCCTGAGTCTTTGAGGGGGATGAATGCTTCTTGCTTGGATCCTTCTCATGTTCCATATCTTAGAAATTGAATTAAAGAATGGGAAGGGTTGGTCTCTAATTCCCACCCATTTAGTTATACTCTGTGACATAGGGAATATGAGGGTAATGTTCTTTTTTATGTATCCCTGGGGAAGTGCATGTATAAATAGAAATCCTGACAGAAATTGAACACACGTCAGTATATGTGATTTATGATTATGTTGAATATGTTATCATTACTGTTCTATAGATTCATTTATACTTTATGCTGTGTTACAAGGCCATATAGTAGAAATAAGTATTGGTTGGTTGCAATGCTTGTTTTAGTTATGGCACACTTTAAGGGGAGGTGAGTCTTAGGATGGGTGAGGCAATGAAGGTTCTGGGACCTTTTGAGGAATGTGTAGGGAGGTGGTTGCTATCTGGTTAGGTGACAATGGATGTTTGAAAATATAGTTGCATGGAGGGGGGTGCATGTGTTGGAAATGAAATGTTTAAAGGCAGTATGTGGTGTGCGAGTATTGATCGAGTAATGATAGGGGAAGAGAGAGGTGTAGTAATGAGAAGTATGTGGTTGATAGAACTGGAGGGGCTGTGATGAATTGGCTGGACATGGAGAGGATGAGTGGTGAGAGGTTGACTGACAGGATATTTGTATTAGAAGTGAAGGGGAGAAGGAGAAAGGGGAAACCTAATTGGAGAAGGAAGGATGGAGTGAAAAAGATTTTGAGTACTTGGATCTTGTACGTTCAGGATAGAGTGAATTGGAGCGATGTGGTATACTTGGGATGAAGTGCTTTCAGTGGACTGAATCAGGGCATATGAACTGATGGTGGAAACTAGGAAAATCTTTTTGTGGTCAGATTGTGGAGAGGGGGCTATGGTTTTTATGTATTACACATCACAGCTAGAGAAGAAATGTAAGCGAATGAGGCCTTTTTTTTTGTCTGTTCATGGCAGTACCTCTTAAATGCAGGAAACAGTGAGCACATGTAAAGGAAAAGAAAAGGTGTTTTTATACATGCTTTTATTTGTACTGTTGCAGGTGAAAAAGGAAGAGGAGGAGCAAGATTTCTCTCAAGTTATGGCAGATCCAGCCTTTTTAGAAAGCGTGTTACAAAACTTGCCGGGAGTAGACCCTCAAAGTTTGGTAGTGAAGGAAGCTGTTGACTCGCTCACACAACAAGATAAAGATAAAGATAAGGATAAAGATAAGAAAAAAGATGAAAAGAAATAAGATATCTAATTTTTGACTCAGGCTATTGTTTGTCCGCTTTTGTAACCTGATGAATCAGTATATTAAGATGTAATGTATTGTATCAGCAAGAACTGGGAATAGTCAGTCACTTTGGTTGAATTTGTATGGATGCCAACAGAAGGTGTCTGTGTAAAGCTCCAATTTCCCCATACATGAATGATGGAATTAAAAGCTTTGTATAGTATCTTTGTGTGTAAAGATAAGTTACTGGTAAGAACACCCAAGTATCTCATGGCTTGATAACTTTTGTCTGGGGAGAACTAAAATGTGTAACTGACATTTTTCAGTTGTCTTCATTGAAATATTGAAATTAATAGCTGTCACCATGTAACATAGTGAAGTACTGTTTGCCAGTTCCTGTAAAATATGGAGGATGTTTTCATTGAATTTTTTCAGCAATTTAGGTTTTTCACATATGAAATGCTGATTAGGAAATTATGAAATAAATCTTATACAAAATGTACTCGTATACTTTACCCTCCTTTTTGAATATTTCATTATTATTTTGAAGTTGCTGAGGTTACCCATAGAAGCATCATTATGAAAAAGAATGTTTTTTTTTTTGGTTGTGTATCACACACTTAAAAGCTTTCACTCACCTTTAACCATTTTTTTCTATATAATTGTAATGTTAGAGGTTTTCATCGTGAGATTGTAAATTTATGATTTGCTTAATCTCTTCATTTTGAATGTGAATATTATTTCACAGCAGTAGAACTAATGCCAGCATGCATCCTGCAGCTCGACTTGTGTTCAACATTCTATATTTTTCAAGAGATGACGGAAAATATTGCTTCCCCCTTTGAAGGTTACGAGGTGTGACATTCATTTGGTTGAAATTATCTTGAAGCAGATATTTGTGATGGTGAGTGGAGTTTGCTGTTGTTTGATGATTGCCTTTCAGAAGGAATAGTATTTAGGTACTTTTTGGAGAGCTACAGAATAATAAAAGGAGTGATTGAAGAAGATCTGCAAGTGATTGGCAATCCTATTCGATTCTACCATGTGGACATACTGTGGTATGCAGTATGTCTTGCATGCTTACATTAATCTGGTATGAAGGTTCGTGTAATCATTTTCACACCTAAAATTTCTCATGAGATGTTTATCATTGTATAAAGCCAAAGGTTTAATTGATATATTTACGTCTTTTCTATTTTCAGGAAATAAGGGTATAAAACATGAACTGATCCTTTAGATCCTTGCTTGGGTGGTGGTTGTTCTCAGTAGATAAGGATTTTTAGCATACTGCAACTTCCCATGTCAGGTACCTTCAGTAATTTCTAGGCGTTACATCTTCTTCAACCCATGTTTTCTAAAAGATTCTCAGGAATTCTTGCACAGGGAACACGACCGAGAAAAGGTTTACAATAACTTTTTGTGAGGTTACCTTGTGATTTTTATTCTCTTCTTCAAGCATAGTGGTTGCAACTATAGCATTAGTTCCCAAATTAGAATTTTGTGATGCTAGTTTAAAGAAAGCAAAACAGGCCTTCCTGACGGAAGTCTTTAGTTTGATAGTTATTGGAGCACATACAGCATCCAGGCATTCTCTTAAGGCCTACAAACTCATATGGACTTTATTTTTCATTGTTATGGAAACAAACGTTCATAACAAGGCTAAGTCTAGTTTAATGATACAGACAGTGAGTGTTGTTGTGTCTTAAAGATCTCATTGGTTGTGAAACTGCATAGAGTTGATGTTCGTACACAAGCAAGCTAAATGTATCATCGTTTCCTAACTTTGCAAACAGGGAATGGAGACTTATTTGGTTCTTTAATAATCGTATGAACATGGTCTTTGGCTTCTCACACTTAAAAGTAACTTTGAGTAAATCTCCATATCCTCTGAAAAGACCTCATGAGATAACATGTGATGGATTATTGACCTGTCTTGAGTATAGTAAGAATGTAAGAAATATTATAGTCATATTGAACCTGTACAGTGGTGAAATCATGATTATAACCGGCATCAAAACATTTTAAGCTTTTATGATATAGCATATAAATGGTAAACAAAATAGGATATATGACGTTTCTTTCCATTTCATGATCACAGTATGTGATTGAAGTGATAGATTTTGAATAAATATTATTTTTGTTTCATATCTGGGAATATACACGGGCCATAGCCTTATTTGGCAGATTATTTATGTTTCCCATAAAGAATTATACATTTTCTATGATAAATTTTGTTTATAGAAAACGTTGCAGAACAATAATATATATGTCACAGTATTGACATCAAATATTGCAAATACCATTTCATCATACAGGAGATTGTTTTTCCAGCTATGTTAGCTTTGAAATTTAAAATCTAAATTACTTTGATATAGTTTTCTGCATGAATTTGAGCTGTAACTTGTGACACATCCTTGTACGAGTGTTAAGAACACCGCTGCCAGGCGTCAGATGAGTTGCAAGATATCACTGGCGACCATCTTTCCACATTCATGTCGTATCTAAAGAAAAAAAAGAATATTTTTTTCTGTGCATTATTTGTAAAGATACTTCTTGTGTTATATCTTGTAAAGTCACAAAATAAATATTTGAGTTAAATCATGGAACTGGGTTTGAATGCTATGTACGAAAAGATACATGACAAGTGTTTTCTTTGTGTATTTGAGGGTCGGGGAAGGAGGACTATGACGCAGGGGTTCGTTGACCTCCTCAAGATGGAGCGTTTGAAATTTTGTCCCGACCTGAGGTGGTGCTCGAGTCCAACGTTCCCCATCTGGATATTCAGTGAAAAACATTTGATATTCCCAAGTTTTCACCTATGAATTTATTGTCATCGTGAAGAGATGCGTTTGAGTGATCGTCTTTTTTTTTTTTTTTAGTCAATGCAAAGCTATGAAATGATGGGCTTGTCTGGGTGGTCAATATTGTATAGAATATAACGGAAAAATTTGATTTATGCGTCAATGTGATTTATATTTTTGTGATAAGAGAGTTTTGCACACTAGTGTTGTCCCGTCTCTTTATTTTCATGTACGTATATAATGTCTTTATTCTTATGTATGTATGCACATATACAATCACATATTTTCACACATAAAGACATACACATGTATACATACACGTACATACATTCATACACACACTCACACATGCATACATAGACGAACACATTCACACACATTCACACGCATACATAGACACACGCACACATTCAAACATACACACACACACACTCACACACACACACACACACACACACACACACACACACACACACATACACACACACACACACAGAGTCCCTGGTAATTACATGCGCCTCCTGCGCTGGGGGCGGTGTGTATATCATTTTATAGAATATTACGGTGGCGTGTTTGCGTCATGGGTCGGGCTGGGGCTCAGGTTGCTGGTGGCTGGTGAAACCCCTCCGCAACATTGTCTGCCTGGTGAATTGTGCGGGTCGCCAGGTGCTGGAGATGCCCACAGCCTGTGCTAGTGCATATGGTGTCCAGTGCTGTCTGTACTCACGCCCTCGTGACGGAGGTCAGAACTATCCGAGTTCATATGCGCTTCAAGAGTGGCTCTCTACTGTGTGCGTTCACCTGCTGACGATCTGTGTGCGTTCCTTTCGGTCATTACTTCATATATTCTCATGCACTCGATGAGGTTCACGTTAGATATGTTCTCTTACACTTTCTTTTAAAGAAAGTCTGGACAGTACTTTTTCTCTTGTGCTCCAAGTTATGAGAAACATCTTCACTCACAGCACTAACCCGGTGTGGTCTACCATGTTCACAATCACTCGTGTTGTATACCTCAAAATGATGTAAACTACATCGGTATAACTACGTCACTCAACCGACGCTTAACAGACCACGCATTCAAATCGAAGACCCAAAAAATGCACATTTAACAGCAACATCAAATTGATCTCACTCGTCAGCATCTTATGGACAACACGAAAATACTGATATATTCTTACGACCGTAGAGGAGTGCCTTTTATGCCTCTATGTCTTCTAAGCCTGCTCCGTGCCTTCTGTGTCCCTTCCATGTCTTTATATCCCTTCCTTGCCTTCCTGTCTCTCTTAACTTTTCTGCCAGCTGCTGCCCTGCATGCTGTCCCCCTCTTCCTCCCTCCCTCCCTCACCCTCGCTGACCCTGAGCCTGCAGGTGCTCCCCCTTAAACCCCATCGTTCCCTGGCTACGCCGGATGCCTCGCGGGTCGTAAAACCTGCCTAGTGCCATCCTGACGTGTCTTATGTCTCGCTCCCAGCGGGCACCTGAGAGACCTTGAAGACTCACAGCTGTTGGCCTCCTGATACGAATCGCTTCAAGTCGGTTAAAGAAGCAC
>JAUUDZ010097595.1:0-19749 GCA_032361705.1 Panulirus versicolor
TAACTCCAACGAAATCTATAAAGGGATGCGCTTTACAAATGTAGAATGAAGCACCTTCAAAAAATTTCCAACACACATTCAGAAAAATACATGCAGTGAAGAACATTCATTGTTACTTCACACTGACACTTGTAAGAGGGACATGTATACTTTCCCTCTTCAAACGAAAAACTATACATCATTTACCTTCCTCAAAAAGAAATAGCCTGCCTCAACGTGCTGCATATGTGGGATTGTATTTATCTCAAAACACAGACAATGGATGTCCATATTCAAAGTAAAAACAGTGTGTCTGTAATATTTACAGTATTAGGAACTGCTAGTTCAAAGAATTTTCAGGTACTGCTATTCAAGCCTTTGTAAACTTCTATCTAATCATTGATAAAACAATTATCTCCCAAATATGTAAGTAGCTCTACGTTCTACATCTGGTAAGAATCCTCTTTAGCTTTTATGTATCTGATATCCACTTGAAGGAGGGAGGCACATCTCATTTTAATTTTTCATAATGCCATTATTTCTTGGTTATCATGCAAAATAATATTAAAGACTAATCCTTCTGTAGAGAGCTTTTATAATAAAAATACTTATGAAAATAAACACAAGTATAAGTAGCATGAAATAAAAATGGACATATGCCAAGTCTGTGTCATATAACCATGGTTGTTTAAATTCATCTAAGGATGGGGCATTATGTAGCACAAGAGCAAGATGAGGTGATCTTACAGTACAAATGAGAAAGGGTGAATAATATCAAAAGAAGCTGCCATAGCTGTCATATGCACATGGTGCTGTTTTGTTAGGCAAATCAGAGGAGTTGGACAAAATGTTAAATTGCTTTCATGTGTGCACACATTTTTTTTTATCTAAAATCATATGGGAGTATGGTTTCTGTCTTTTACTGAGATAGGCAGTCTTATGAAATGTCAAATTCAGGAGGAATAAATTAAAAGATATTAAATAATGGTGATCACAAAGAACAGCACCTATAAAGCTAATGTGAAAAAAGTCATAGTAGTGGAGGTGCAATACAGAACAAAGGTAATCTCCAATTTGCCTCCAGCATGAAATGTAGATCAAGAAGCCTAATTTTGATATGATGTTGAAATATACATTAACATGCATCTTCATATACAGTTAAAGGACCATACATCAAAAAGCAGCTGAGTAATGAACTCGGATGTAAAACTTAGCTAGAGTATGGATCCTGACACACATACTGTGTACACGGACACAGACATGGTCCAGAGGGTAGTACAAAAGTTCTCCCTCTGTTGAGAATCATAAAGTGTGCAATGCACAAAAGAGTGGCACAATGAAGCATTTTCCAACCTCTAAGTAAGAAGATGAAATCAAATCTTCCCAAGTTAAAAACAGGTAAAGAGATCTTCAGATAAGTAACATTTAGTCTAGCATGAAAGTATCAGAGATAAATAACCTATGTATTATAGTAAGAACCTGAAGATCAGAGTAAAAAAATAAAGGAAAAAAGTTCAGTGAAAATTTTTTTAGAAATACAAAACAAAAGCACGTTAAGATAGTACATTTGCAGTGGATGTTTGGCATTTGAAAGACTGGCCAGGAAGCTTCATGAAAATATGTGTAGGGATAGGTAAAAATGTAAATCATGAAAGAGTTGGACAGAGGCAAATACTTAAGTGCTGAAGACTGAGTATTTCAGATGGTACCAGCAGATATGGTCTATCACATGCAGTGATGTTTTGCTTTGGACTGCAAAAGTGGTAACCTAAGACCTAAGTCTCCACTGACAATTAAACTTACTGTGCAAGAGAATGATTTAAATGTGTTGTTGCATGGAAGACTTTGTTCATTTTGACACACTGTACATAAGTAACGGATACAAGTAATGGAGATATAAGAATAAACCCTTAATCCACCCTGAAGTAAATGGAGAGGGATTTCAAGATAACACATGAACAAATTCTATATACTCTGTACTATGTAGAAACAACAAGTTTTGGTTTCTGTATTGTACAAAAGGTTATTAAGCATGGTCTATGGTTACTGCCTTCAAGCAATCAAAGTTAAGGTGAAGAAGAAAATGTCTAGATGAAGAATTTACGTAATTCAAAGAACTATCAGGTACTCCTAATCAACCATCAATAAAGTCATCAACAAATGAAATCATCTATTTAGTGGCTCTCATTTCTGAAAGATAATAATTCTAAACACTTCTGCTCATACAATTACCTCAGGATTACCCACACTTAAAAACCTGCAACTTTTACTGTACAAGTGGGAAATGCATAAGCTATATATCTTCCTTATTCACAAAATTTTCAGCAAAAAATATTATAACTGAAAATGACGATTGTAAGCTTAGAGTTTAAGAATTCTAGGTAACCAATGCCTGATACTTGTTTACAAAACTGCATCATTTACATTTTCCAAAATAAGAGCATTTGGAAAGTACATTATTTAAAGGGGGAGTTCTCCATTATCTGAAAAATCCTATTGTCTTAATGGCCTTGGTCCAAATTCATGGATAATTGAGTCTACAGAATATCCATTTCCATTCAGGCCTTACCAGATACCCAGTACCGAGTGCAGGAACATTCATTATTTTTGCAATAATCCTTAAATAATTATCACTTAGAATCCAACAGTTCTGCTTTCTATATGATATAAAAGACATTCCAGTACTACTTGCAAAGGCAGTCTTAAAATACTGAAGTCAATTAAGTGCTAGGAAAATATATGATGGAAGCTTTGAAGAAAATTACAAAAAAAAAAAAAAAAATATCAGGTACTGTTATCAAAACCATCTAGAAACTTTTTTGGTTATAAAAACCAACAATATTCAAAGTGAATAAAAAGCTATCGTCTTGCAAACAGTTATTCACAGCATTTCAGTGTATTTCATAGTTTTTCTTAATTCATTCCAAAGACACTATTTTCATGGAAAGGGCCAAAACCATTTTTTCTTTTCAAGGTTCTACAATTATTTCCATATATATTTTTGCATGATTTTCCTTTCTGCAAAAAGTTAATTCCCTAGCACTGCTCATGAAAACTCTAACACTGAATCTAGCTAGAGCAGAGGTAGCACCATATCTTAGTCCATATAGCTCTAGATATAATGGAAAAACTCTCTTTAGATTTGTCTTTATACTTAGTATCTATGGTTAATTTTTTCTAAACAAAATTCTTGACAGCCACTATGCATAATGTTATAAAATCATATAGAATTCCCGCTTTAAACAAGTTCATTTTAAACGAATATGAAAAATTATGTTTTAAGACCAAAAATTGACATGAATGGTGTGGTACAAAGATAAACAATTCAGAAAGAAAAAATGCTTCATTTCAATATCTATGTTTGGAGTCTTCCAGGCCACCTTGCCTTAATGGATATCCAGCCCAAACACCAAGACATGCTCCCACAGAGTACACAAAGAGATGCTTCTTCAGCGTACAAAAGCTTTTGCCTTGAAAATTACTGAATCTCACTCTCACTGCTGATACCTTTGTGGATCATAGCACCTCCCAAATGTTCTAAAAGTAGCTTATATTTTCAATTTCTTCCATGATAAAAGAAGAAGAGTATAGCAAATGAAACCATGCTGGAGATGCTTCAAAAACTCCACAGACATGAATTCTTCACCTCATTCAACACCACCATCATCATTAGGTGTCCTTAAACCTAACATGTTTAGTGAATGTTCATTCATTGTCTTTGTGTTAGATTGTAATGCTGTATTATTTGTGTCTCCTATGTCAAGGTCTGGAACACATCTCTCTTTGCAATTATCTACTTGAAATAATGTTGCTTTAAACACTGTTCAGTAGAAATGTAACCCTCATTTAAAGTAAGGAAGAACCGTAAAAGTATCTTACTGAAATTCATACCAATAAAAACATCAACAAACAATGTACTCTACAATACTAAAAATGTGAATATGGATTTACTTAATGATCCTGCAGTTACTATTGCTTTCATGAAAATAAGCCCAGTACACTTTTAAATAAAAATGGGATTATTGCTTTCATGAAAATAAGCCCAGCACACTTTTAAATAACAATGGGATTTCATTATCTATTACAAGAAACAGAACAATGGCCACAGGAATGCATCTTATTTGTAGGTCATGTGTAATACACCCATGTCACAGCCCACTATCCACAATCAGGGCCTATAAACGCTTCTGTGGTTTTGCCTGGATGCTTCATAAGCCCTGGTTCAGTCCATTGACAGCATTTTATCCTACGTACCACTTAAATCTGATTTAATCAATTCAGTGCAAGCCTTACACCCTCTTGCTTGTTCAGGCCTAAAACACTCAAAATCTTTTTCATTCCATCTTACCATTTCTAATTGTCTATCCCTTCTCCTTGGCCCCTCCACTTCTTACACATATATCGTCTTTGTTCACCCCTCCTCTCTCATTATGTCAAAACCATTTCAACACACCCTCTTCAGCTCTCTCAACCATACTATTCTTATTATTACTCCTCTTTCTTACCCAATCTGTGTATGAATGGGATGGTGAATGACAATGTTTTGCAGAGATAGAAAGGTCTGAAGCCTGTCATGGGTGGGGGAGGTATGAAAGGTGAATCAGTTTGCTGATGACACAGCACTGGTGGCAGATATGAGAGAAATTGCAGAAGCTGGTGTCTGAGTTTGGCAGGGTGTGTGAAGGTAGAAATTTGAAAGTGAATTTGAATATAAGTAAGGTTGTTGGGTTTAGCAGCACTGAAAAAGAGGTTATTTGGAGCATGATTCTGAATGAAGAACATGGAGGAAGTGGAGTGTTTTAGATACCCAAGAGTGTATGTGACGGCAAATCGAACCATGGGAGCTGAAGAGGGCCATATGGAGAATAAGGCAAAGGTCCTGGACACAAGTAATGGATGAAGGTGATTGTGTTGAAAAAGATATATTTGCATAGTGTAGTGTGAAGAGGGTTGACTGAATAAGAAATGGAAGGGTAAGAGGGAAGTGGTGATAAGAATATGCAATAAACACAGAATAGGGTGTGCAGAAATGGTTTGGACATATGGAGGATAATGAAGGTATAAATGTCTGAAGTGGAAAGAACAAAGTAAAGGGGGAACCAAGGAGGAGAGGAAGGATGGGGTGAGAGACGTTTCAAGTGTTTGCAGCCTGAAAATACAAGAGGATTCAAGGTATGTAAGGGACTATGCATATTGGAGCAATGTGGTGTACAGCGAATGACTTTGGAGTTAATGGACTGAGCAATGGCAAATGAAGTGGTTGGGGAAATCATGGAAGGTTTGTGATGCCTGGCAGTGGTTTTGGTGCATCAATCATGCTGTGAGAGAACACAGCCATTTCTTTGTCTGTTCTTGGAGCTACTTTGCTAATGCGGGAAAAAGTGAACATATATGGAAAAAACACAACTAAATTATATAACCCTATGACTCTTTTTCATGGGTTCCTGCAGCTCCAAGGATGCACTACAATCAGAATTATAGAAATAATGAACTTCTTTGTAGTGAGAAGTTCTGTGACAAGTTTGTACTCTTTTCCTATGATGACAAAGATAAAACCTCATCAAAAGTGACTTTTTAATTGCAGTGTAATCTGTGGTTTGGGTCAAAAAATTTGAATTTGTGAGTGCATTTTTGTGGTGCAAGTTCAGGACAACTGTGGAGTAAGTCAATGCGTACAGATACAAAGTACTGTATGAATTCAATAGTTTCAAAACATGTATTCAAATCCTGTGCTAATAATCATCAGCTGCTCTATGACAAACAACCCTAGATAAATAGCTAAACCAATTTCTACCATATCTGGCACCAATTTGTGACAGTTTATGAACAAGATACACTTATTTTTCCATTTTTTGATTAAAGAGTGAGAGTTTTCCACCAATGTCTTCTAAGTGTGGGTGAAAATCTTGAAAACTAAAATATCAGATGGACTGCTATTTCTAATATAACAAGAATATCACTTCCTTTTCATCATGTTCCTATAACACTAAACAATAAAAAAAGATATCTATACAAACTATTTCAGCATAGTAGTTACCCAAGGACTGACGGCTAAGGAGACTGATGGATGGATATGAACAACTGGATGTAATGTATACCTATAATCCCCTAAGGGTCCTATCAGTGAGCAATAATAAGATTAATCATTGGTACAGAACAGAAAGTATCTAAGAAACAAATGAAACAGAAATTAGTTCTATGGTGCTATTTTCTTAGTCAAGAATGAAAAATAAACTTACGTGTGCATATCTCAGCAGACACGACCCAATCAATCCTGCTTGGTTCTGGGAGCACAATGGTTCATTCCCAAGCATTATGAGAATGTTATTCCCTATAGTACGTTGGAAATGCACTGTACTGAATATATTATGTTGATGTTGAAAAGTTGTCCGGTAATACTGATCAAAAAAAGATTATGCTAATATCCAATCACAAACATCCTTAATCTTCCAGCATGGTACTGCTAATGACAATTTTCTATAATATCTCTAGAATTAAATAATGCCATAAAGTACTTTCTGTTATAATGATAATCTAAAACAACAAAGAAAACAGTGGACTTAAAAAAGAGGAAAATATACTAACAATAATACGAGAAAGGAGAATATTTGCTAAGACCTGTATAAATGCTAGTCCTTTCTCCACAAAATGAAGCAGAAAGATGAAATTATGATGGTTCCTCTGGAGATAAAATTAAGCTCCTTTGGATGCAAAACTGGCATAAATAATGTAACCAGGCACCTCACCATACTGTAGATGGGATCCCTTTTCTCTTGACACTTCAATTAAGAAATCTGAGTCCTATTCCAATGCAGTTGGAGGAAGCATACCACAAAGAATGAAAAGTATTTTCAATTATCTTTCAGCAACTTCATTGTAAGACAAGCTGCAAGTAGTGTAGTGTAGAGCTTAAAAATGAATCCTGCACATTTCTAATACACATGAAAAAGTTCCAGCATTGGACAACTTGAATATGAAAAAAATTAATGACTCTCTATCCACACTTAACTGTTAACACAAAGAATTTGAACAAATTGTCAGTTTAATAATTCTGCAACTGCTAACACTCATCTTATATCTAAGATATAAAGAAGTTCTAAGGCTCTGTACCATTTACAACCATCAAATGTCTATCTCTGTCTATCATATGCATGTGTGATAATTCATGAATGTAAAAGAAAGTAACAAATACAATTACGACAAAGATCATTTAGTTGTGAAATTAGGTCTAAAAGGAAAACAGAAACTTAGGCAGAGCAATTTCTGAAAGTGGATCAGCAAAACAGAAATATTTCAGTGATAAATTTCTGTAACTACAGGAAATAATAAGCACATTAATCAAGTCACAGTAAACAGGTGACACACACTTTTTGAAAATTTCGGCAAGATGATGAAAATGGGGAATATGTTTATGATAACAGGTACAAGATGTCTTTGAAAAGGCAATTAACAACTGGTCCATGACTTCAACTGCTAAGTGACATATCCAGTTAGCTACTTGCCTTTTTTTTTGTCTTTCTGTATTTTTCAAACTTTCAATGGGTGACTTAACAGACCAATATGCACTGACTACCACTGCCACTAACTGCTTCTTTGATAACATTTAGGACTAATGACTGATATTACTATATAGAAGATTCAAGTTTAGCATTGTTAAATCATAGTAACCATGATACCCAAAATCACACCTTTGCTGAGTTATGTCGCTGTAGCAAATAGACGTTAAAGCAAAAAGATTTTGAAACTGATTACTTAGAAAAGGATATGTACAAAGAAGAGTGAGGATACATAATGAAACAATTTAGGTGGAGTGGCTTTCTTAGGTATACAATAGACCAAATAAAGGAGTGAGTGTAATAAAAATCTAAAAACATAGAAAGAAGAGTATTCAGGTATCTATTAAAGGAGTATGAGAGAATGATGTAAGTTCATCTAAGTCCTGATGTACATGAGGGAAGACAACTGGAGATACCTGTCACTGACATGAACGTATCTGAACTTACTTGGAATCAGTGTACAAGTTATGGCAGATTCACAAAAAATACACTCAAATTAAACAACCTCTTGTTTATGAGTACAGTTATGTATATTTATGTACATGTGTTCAAAATTGTTTTCACAGCAAAGCTCAAATAAAAGCAATTCAAAACAGACCATATCAAACATTTATCTTTACTATCTACTTTCTAATGGTACACTTTCATCTGAAATTCCCAATGCCAGCTTCATGGTGGAAGGAAAGATTACCTAGATGAAAATAGGACTCCAGGTCTATCTAGACTTCAGTTTAATAATAAAACTTGTCAGATTTGTGTAAAAGTAGGAGACATGATACCTTCATTGAAACACTTTATGTGATGAGGAAGAGGCAGTCAATTCTTGAAAGAAGAAATTGCATAGGAATATTGTGAATGAGACCTCCTAACAATAAATAAAGTAAATTGGATAACCAGAGGGAATTGGAAAGCAGGAAAGATCAAAAACTGGGTACATATTTCACCTGAAAAATGAATGAAGGACATACTCACTAATACAATGCCACATGACAACAGCAAGCATCGGAATGAAAGATCTCAACAACCAAATTGGCCCCATGTACATCACTCGAAAACAAGCACTCTAATGTCCAACTTTCACACATCCATTCTGTTCTCTCTCTCTCTCTCTCTCTCTAACATATATATGTGTGTGTATATATATATATAATCTATATATATATATATATATATATATATATATATATATATATATATACTAGGATGAATAACACTTTCTCCACCATGAAAATGAGGGTGAGAGCCTTGTGATGAGAATAAAATATACAAGATGTCAGCAGTGGACATGACCCAAAGCTTCAGGGAGTAAGCAACATACTATGATCGCACTTGGTGTCAAAAACAGGGAGATGCCCTTGTCACAAGCTAAATATGCCATACCTTAAGAATCTTTTCTCTCGTCTATCACTAACCCAAAGAAGGTCTATCAGCAATGAGTAATGAACAAGAAAGTAACAAAATTTTTGAATACATTTCCATATGCATGGTTGCATTCTGCATGTCATTTTTCAATACATTTTGTTATAAAATGCCTAAATCCACAAGTGGAAAGCACTATTCTATTGAGTACAGATATAAGATAAATTTGTTTGTTTTGTAAAGCTTAACCCACATAGACAAAGTGTAGTTCTGATGCCCTTAAATGCTCTCCTGATATAAAGTACATTTGAGTGTTTTTGTTCTCACAACTGGCATTTAAAACCTCATGATAAAGGGGATTTGGCAAGTTGGATATATTGCACCAAGTGCCAATAGACTAAAAGCTAGCACTACCATTAACCACTGGCAATAAAACTCTTTTCATTACATTGCATATATAATCACTTCCAAAAATTTATTCACATGCCAGCCTTAAATTTTGATCCTGCTAAAGCAGTATTGTCACTTACTGGGTAAGCTGAACTGAGATCAATTATTTTCTGTTTTTTTCTCATCGACACATAACACCCAATGTAAACCAATACTACACTCGAATTACACAGTGGTAATTCTGAGCTTCTCTTTACTATCAGATGCCTGTGGTCTCACAAAGTGAAACAAATAACCAGAAACATAAGGTTGTGTACGGCAACAAACACTACCCACCATACTGGGTAACACTCAAGTCCCATTTTTCTGCAGGCTAAAATGGCTATATATCCTTCCTGAAGTTGCTTCACAAAAAAGTCACAAAAATGCAACATCAGATTTATTTTCACAGTTACAATTTAGCTCAAGCCTCAAGTTGCAATGAAGGCAGAGGGCACTAAAATTGTAACAAATTGGTACACTGTCTCTTGTCTGGCTATGCACCAAAGTGATCTAGTCTGCTTATCACACCACAGTAGTATGGACGGGCCAGGGAGCAGAGGTGTCGTATTTGCACTTGACACATGCAAGTTCAGTGCATCTAGTGTACAAGTGCGTGCATGACAACATACATTATACACTGGCACTCAAATATAGTTTCTCAGAAGCACTCGAGTTTCCATCACTCAAGTCTTGGTTACAGCTGCAGAAGCATCCAAAAGACACAGTAACATTTTAGTTCCTGTCCTGGATACCAAACACTCTGAAGACAATTTCAGTGGAACACAAAGCAAACTATGTGTACTATGTCTCCATTGCATTAGCTGAAATAAATCAAATAAAATTAATGTGATTTCTATAAATCTTATGACTTAAAAGTACAATGCAGATTGCAAAAAGAGCTAGAAAGATACTACTCAAGATTAGCAATACTTCTAGCTATGGCTCACAAAAAATGTTAATGGCTGAAGACAAAAGACTTAATATTTCTATCTATCAATATCTATCACACCTGTTCCAACTGCCTTGTTATATGATATACTGTAATATGATAACTTGCTAACATATGTATTTCTGTCAAAAATATTCTGCAAGCACCAAGCTACTTAAAGTGGGAATGGCTTAATTGCTTTACATAACAGAATATGGAAGGTATAATAACACATGAAATCTTTTCTTAGTTCAGTAACAAATTATGCTACAGCCACATAAAAGGCAAACAATGGAATGCAGTCACCTTGCATCTACAGTTGGTGAGCAACCCCGGCCACCAGGCGGCCCAGTAGAGTCTGGTGGAGAGCAATTAAGGAAATCCCAGATGAGGATGGTGTCATCATGAGAAGAGGACACTATCTGGAATTCATCAAACTGCAAGCGAAACACTCGTCCAGAATGTTCCTAGAAAAGGGGTAATGCAGGTATGTAAATAAAGCAGAACATATCCTTCATTCAAACAGAAAATCTATATTTTCTGATAATTTAAGATTGTAAACAAATCATTTCATTCAGTGCATGCACACACACACACATGCACAAATATGCACCCGCTCACTCAATCATTTTCTCTCTCTCTCTCACTTACTGACTCACTCACTCTCTTAATAATGAAAACTATATAAAAATGTAATTAACTTGAAACTGTAGAATTTAAACTTTACAATATTTCAGTTACAAATAATAGTAACTTCTGAACATTTAGAAGCAATGATATGCATGAATTTTAACTGTGATTCCTACACAAAATGTACAATCAACAAAACAATAAGATATACCTTATCTTAGAAGTCACAGCAAGAAGTGTAAAAAAATAAATTGAACTGCTGACCATCTGCTTAAAAAAATTAGCTTTAAGAAGCAATGACTCTAAAAGCCTAGCTCAAAATACAGTACCACAACCCAAAGCTTTTTTAATCTTGAAAGAGGCAAGGAAGCTAAACCGAACAAAGAAGAAATACAGTATATCGACCTTAAGGCTGTTGTGACACCCTGTTGCCCTGATGAGAAACATTTCACATCAAGCTCAGATACACCCACCTACCCCCTGCAAGTAAATGTACGAAACTTGTAGGGAATTGTAGCCTTTTTACACAGCGCTGTAATTCACCACCATTACCTTGATTCATCTTCCATTACATTTAGCAGACCAAATATTTTGAATAAGTTTCAACTTCAATTTCATATCGTTGAGAGACTGGATGACAGGAATATGGTCAAAGTAATAATGGCAGACTACATACACTAATTTTGTGGGCTGGCAGAGGAAATCCTGTGCTATGTTGATTTTCCTTTAAAGTTTTATGGCCATGAGAAACAACTGCTCAACCTTACTAAGAGAATGTATATCATGTTACCAATACACAGCCCACAGAATTAATTAGCAAGTCTTGAATAAGGTTTAAAGTTTTGACATATATCTATACAGAATAACATGAAGAGTAAATGGAAAATAATCACATTATAGCTCACGAACTCACTATCACTTACCACTAAAGTTCGGAGACACAGGGTGCCAGCAGGAGCACGAGGATCTAAGGCAGCCTGAAGATCCCATACCTTGATTTTCCTGTTGGTTTAAGTGACATTATTGCATCCTTAGTGATACAAATTAAAGCTAAATAAAAGTGAGCTATATGAAGTCCAATATTATCTAAATTTGTACATAAAAAAAAAAATACAAAAAAATCTGCTTTAAATAATACCAATTCTTTCAGACACTGACATCAAGAAGACTGGCCAAACATAGCTAATGTGAAACTTAGATTGCTATGGTATGAGAAGCCACTATCAAACCTGTCTATTAACAAAAAAAGTATTTACCCATCATATGCGCCAGACACTATCCTCTTGTTGTCGAATCTAATGCAGCGGACTAATTCTTCATGACCCTCAAGTATCCGCAAACACGCTCCACACTCTATGTCCCATAACCTGAAGATGAAGAGTTTTATGTATCAAATGAGAGATAAATTTTATCCTCAAGTCTGCCTCTCCAGCCTAAGGTAGTGTTAAAAGACAGATAACTGAGCTAAGCAATGCATTAGTATGTATATATATCAGAAAACTGGTTGACCCCAACATGAAGAATTAAAAGTTTGAATGTTTTCACAAGGAAAAGATTTAAACTTTACTGCTGCTTACCTTATAGTATTATCTGAGGAACCACTGACTACTAGTCTATCCCGATACTGGAGACATGCAATACCCCTTTTATGTCCATTCAGTGTCCGGACAAATTCACATGTTCCTGTACTCCACACCTGAAAAATGTACAACATAACATCAATTTGAAATATTACATGACAGTTTCAAAGCCTACTCATAAAGACTTATGATGGGAAACAATTCTATGGTCAAATATGCTATACAGCAAGCCAAA
This sequence comes from Panulirus versicolor, assembly GCA_032361705.1. Lineage (NCBI taxonomy): Eukaryota > Metazoa > Arthropoda > Malacostraca > Decapoda > Palinuridae > Panulirus > Panulirus versicolor. Next base: position 12,700 of record JAUUDZ010097595.1, read on the forward strand.
AATTACTTGCAATGATCAAGTACTCACATATTAACTGTCTAATTTCAAGACTAACATGAACAGCATTACAAGAAATCACTCATATATGAATTACAATGAAAGTATAAGCAAAAGTAACAGTTTCATTCAACTTTTACATAAAGTCTCCTTTAAAGTCATATATTTTGCTGTGCTCAATATCACTCAAAGTGGTCACAGTGTTTGGTATGTAAAAAGTTCTGATTAGAAGAATATCACTTCTTCATATTGCTATTAAATCTGAGAAAAAGAGCTTCTACTTCCAGTACATCTTCAGTACTCAATCATGTATTCTAACAAAATATCTGAAAATCAAAACATCACCAAGCAAGTGCACAACAAACTATTCCAATGAGCTTGCACAATTAGTAAGCAAAATCACACTTGTCTGCCACTACCTCACTCTCAAAGAATTCAGTAAAGAAAAGAACACAAACTGTTACATTCTCCATGCAACATCTTAAAAGAACTGCAAGTCTAAGAAAGGCTCTCTACCACTATTTCAATATAACATAAGAATACCAACAACAAACTTCCTACCTTTATGGTTCTGTCACCAGATGCACTAACAATATATTTCTCATCAAAATCAACAACATTTACAGCTGCTCTATGACCCACTAGAACACGTCTTAGATTAATTTCAGTTGGAGATACCATATCCCAGACAGCAATAGAGCGGTCCTGTAAAAAATTGAAACAAACTAAGAGATTCATCTTAAGAATTACAGGAAACAAAAAAATCTTTATAACATGCATAAAGATGAATCATACTGAAACCACTAAAATGATTAAATTCACATGCTAGTAATTTACAGCTTTTTGCCAACACAGATTATACAATATTCCCTATGAAGCAGGGAACCAAAGCAAATTCTCATCTGAACATCCTTGCTAAAAATGTCTCACAACATTTCACATAGGCTTCTCTTTTGATAATAAACTTCTCAACCCTAACTTTTTAATACATCAATCCAGTCTTGCAATTATTATCACTTGTCTCTCACTCTCCTTATTCTTCTCTCATCTGTTTTTCTATAAGCATATACTACTCAGGAATACCATATGAGAAGCAAGTGCACACTATCTTTGATGGCACAGTTTATAAAAAATGTTGAAAGGAAAGTTTAAGAAATTTTTTCACTCTTGCTGAATAATTTACAGAGGGCTATGTTTCAGAAGAGGATGCTAGAAGAGTGACTATAGATTATGAGCTATTTTACAAGTGAGGGTGGAAGGTTGACTGCAGTATTCTTTTTCACGTTACAACTCTCCTTAAGTTACAAGGTAAAAGACAATGAAGCTTTAATAGTAAGGAAAACAATCATCACTTTGTCAAACTATACACTAAGTAATATGTGAATGATATGTATGGCTGTATGCACAAAATCCAAAAACCAAACTAATGCTTTATAAAGTAATGATCCTCTACCATTGTGTATAAACATACCTTAGAACATGTTACCATCATCCCATTGTTAAAGCGTAAATGAAGAACAGCCTCACAGTGATGGATAAGCGTATTGGTCATATCTCCAGTTTTAACATCCCACACTCTAACAGTAGAATCTGAAGATCCACTGATAATTACACGCTCATCATACTGCAAGCATAAAACTGACCCTGTGTGTCCCGTCAACACCTGAAAAAGGTTAATGATTGAGTTAATGTTGTTAGTCTTATCATATTCTGCTTGTGCAACCATTCACACAATCTTTCCTTTTTTCTCATGCTTCACCGCCTTTCCTACTAATGCAAGACAGCATCAAGAAATGAACAATGGCTCCATTTGGACATATCCAGTCTACAGTAACTCCAACATTTAAAAACTGTTTCCAATCTTATCAAGTATTACTATTTCTTGGCCACCCCTCTGAGGGGTTCCAATTGGAACAGGCATCAAAGATATAGTCTATTTCTTTATTGGTCACTTTCTGTTCTACAAAGATCATCCAAGACCATCAAATTGAAAATATGTTCCTATGTTACATCAGGTCATGAAATGCCATCCAGATGGGGGCACTAAAGAAAATAGTTAGAGGGGAAAGACTATCTATCTATATCTCTGACGCCTGTTCCCTTCTGGAACTCTATCAAGAGGGTGGCTGCGGCAAGTGTCTCCATAACTAGTGAACTCCAATGCTGCTTCTCAGCCTTTAGTGCTTCACCCTTAACAGGACACTGGCAGAGGGCAACTCCAGTACAGTGTCTGCAGAGGCTTCAACCTAATGTTCCTACTGACTACTACTACTAGATGCTCCTTAAGCATCCTAAAGGACATATTCCCTAGCATGACTGAAAACTGATGATCAAGGTGAGGCTGTAACACTGGGAGTACAGTTTTGCCAAAGCACATTCCAACCAAAGGAGTCCACATTTCCCTCATACTGGGAGCTTCTGGAAAGAGTTCCTGTATAAAATCAAAACCCATTTGTAGAAAGAGGTCCTGGGATAATTTTTTTTTTTCATGCCTTTTTACTATTTTTCCCACAACATAAAGTAGCACCAAGAAAAGATGAAGAGGTTCCAGAAAACGAAAATAAATCCTCCATTGGCCTCTTCCAATGTTCTCTCTTATAGAAATAAATAAAGGAGAGGATCATCAGAGCTTGAATTATGTTATGACAATCATTACACAAACAAATATGGTGTGAGGTCTGAAAGAAATGTCATGAAAAACATTGGACAAAACATTTACCCTTAACTGCATGGCAATCATTCTGCTTCAATAAAATGTCTCAAAAAAACAAGCAAGTTCTCTCACTGGGAACACTTTACAAAAAAAAAGTACAGTAGGTACTGCTTATCAAGCTATCTTAGCCAAACTTCAGATTAGCAATAATATTACCTTGGTCAACAATTAAATAAAATGGTTCATTAATGCTAAACCACAAGAAGGAATCATACATACATGACAAGGTATGTGGCTAAGAAGCAGATCCTTTCAAAGGTATCTTAAACTTGGAAACTAAAATGTTTAGGTCAACTGAATGCAGGTAACTTGTTTAGGAGAGGCACCATAGTACTTAACGATAAAAGTATGCAGAAAGAACAACTAAGAAAGATCCGACGTACCCCTCGTACCTTGTTACACTGAAGAGAAGAACGATCCCAAATTTTGATTGTGTTGTCTCGAAGGCCCGATACAATTTTCTGAAATATATTATAACAATAAACATAATCTTCTTAATGTAACTGGTGATCAAAAATACTAAAAATGTAATCTAGATTCATTTTTTACACCTAACTGCTTTCCCCACCTTCATAAGTTAGCATTAGAAACAGGGCATGCTAAAAACAGTTTGGATGTATAGAGAGGATGAGTGAAGAAAAGCAGAGTGAGAGGATCTATGGGCTTCACTTAACACATCAATTCTCTGATTATCTTGTATTATGAATAGCACCTACCATCGACAGCAATGCCTTACAGCCTATTCCATGTTTTTTCTTGAATGCTTCATATGCCCTGGTTAAATCCCAAAGATAAAAAGTCACCCTTCATACATCACATTGGTCCAGTTCAATCCATCACATGCACACATCTCACCCTCCTGAATGTCTAGGCCCTAATATCCTAAACCTTCTTCATCCCATGCTTCCATCTTCTCAGTCTCATCCTCCCCAACAGTCTCTCCACTTCAGTCAGCTAATCTTCATTCGTCCTCTCTATACATTCAAACCACTTCTGCACACCCTGGTCAGCTCTCACAAACAGCACTTATAGTATTACGAAAACTCTCCTACAATCATTCATTGCACAGTTAACCTGCCTCATACCACACAATTTCCTCAGGTATTTCCTTTCTAACACATATGCTATCATTCTCTTGCATTCAAATACAAACATTCACAACTACATAACATTGCTGACACTACTGCATCTCCAAACACAACCATCTTTGCCCTAACAGATGCTGATCTGGAGTGGTTTGTGGAGCTTGATTATGGATGGCAGATTCCGGTTTCAGTACATTATACAGGAGAGCTAAACTGGATGCACAATAATGAGGCTACTATTAATTTGTTCTTCACAATTAACCACCAATGTTGGGAAAAGTATCTTTATTTTAATTCCTACCAGTTAAATTATTTCTCCCACTTTAGAGTTTGCATCAGGAACACATGAACAGTTATCTCTTCTGCACACATCCATTCTCTGGGTAATCAAATATATATAAAGCAACTCCTATGTAGTAACATGCTTGTTTAATCTTGTTGTCATAAAGTAACTGGTCTGGTTCCAATAAGTTCTTCAAATGTATTCCATTTTCACAAGCTTTGTGATTGGGTCATATCTATTTTTTGCAACTCTGCTTGGTAACATGGGAATCTTGCAATCAAAATGAAAACAGCACTCACTCCTGTTGGGGCTCACAATCCATGTCATTTAAGTATTTAAGTTACCCACATTAGCAGCTTGTTCAATAACTGCAACAAAGATGGCTGTGCTACACACTTGCAAAATCCCTGAAGCCTCAGTCTTATTGACTTGTGCTATACACTTGCAAAATCTCTGAAGCCTCAGTCTTGTTGACTTGTTAAGTAGGAATTAATTCCATACTATTATCAATACAAGAAGATTCAGGATGCTGCTGGATCTGCTCAACAGCAGCTCCACACACAAAATTTTGAATCTATGCCCAAGGTACATTTGGGGCTTGTTAACTCTGTCCTTACTACAATTTCGAACACAATGAAACAAAGTTTACACGAGTGACATGAACTTCCAGACAATACTGGCAATTTTCACCTACTGTCATCTTGTTACATAAGGCAAACAAATATATACCAATCACAATGAGGTACTACTGTGTGAGTTCAAGACATTAATACATTAAAAGTGATTGAGGAAAAATAATCACTGGTGAAGGGGTGTGACCTGCTGCATAATACTAGCTTCAAATTAGTTGATATACTGAAACCAACTAAGATGGATCACAAGATGGTTACTTTAAAAAATTTTTAGGAATCATCTCTTCTTATCAGTACTGAGTGGTACCTACACTGTTTGACTAAAGATTGCACTCCATCCGATGGCAAAATATTAAGAATTCATTAATGATATAAAAACGAACCATGTTGAAGATACCTACCTGATCATCATATTGTAAGCAGTAGACACCTTTGGAGTTTTCTGAACGACAGTTTATCCTTTGTAAATTATGTCTGCCCATTCTCCAGTTTGCTTCTATAGTTTGTATATCCTGAGAAAAAATGAAAAAACTGATCAGATCTTTATATACTGATAATGAAGAATAAGATTTAGTGGCCTAGACCTGTAAGGAAACTTAAAAAAGTACTGAGAAATATGCCGGGGAAAAAGGTCATATACTTTACTTTTACATGCATTTATTTCAAAAACTGTAACTTGACACAAATGAATATGTGCCATGAGGCTCATCTTGTACTGCTCCTTTAACCCACCCCTCTCTTCCTCTATTGCATTAACTTTAGCATTAAACTACAGTAGTATAAGTAATGTTAGTTCCCTTGTCTGTGCATACTTTTTAATTTCACATGTAATTTCAAATTCTACAATGGGGAAACAGAAAATGTGAGAACCTTATCTTTTTTGGTCATATCAATGACAAACAAAACCTGGTCTGTCATTTAAGGGTTACTAATATGGCCTGAAAACTCTTAACTCTGAGTAATTCAGTAAAATTCATCTGAACATTCTCTTAACTCAGTAATTTCTTTGGCATTACAAAGTGATGCTCGCAAACAACAGTACTCTAAGCAGAAAAGAATAAAAGGTTTAAAAAAACATTGTCGATGGTCCAGCTTTCCTGGTTTTAGTCCACAATGTCATATGTATTAACTTGCGTCCAGTTAAGAAACTAAAGTTTTCATTAGTCTCACAGGAAACTAAGCAAGAGAATCCATATTTGTTCAACCAGGATCCTTTATCAGCTTGACACTGATATGGGAAAAAAATCCATTGTGCAAGTATCTCTGGTGAGCACAGGCCAAATACTGACTTTCTTCTTCTACTTTTGTCAATATCTTAAAACATATGTGCTACCAAGTAGAAGTAAACCATGCAGACAGACTCCTCTGAGCCATTGATGCCACTACCAATCAGTCAAAAAGGAATATTATCATTTACATTTCTTTACTTAACCCTACATACATTTTCTCTAAGCCAAATCTAAATGCAATTATAACCTATGAGACCCATTCTCAATCCTAAAGCCACATAATTCTGTCAGGATGTTGGTTGCTGTAGTATGTAGGGCTAGCATATCATCTTGTGAATGTTTAACAACATAAACTCTTCTTGCTGTAGAGGATGTGTCATTACAAATGCAAGAGATCGCATAAAATATCTGTGATATTGGATAAAATTCAGAATAGGCATACTCCACAACCAATCTTTCAAGACCTTTACGCACATAAACCAAAAGACTCTTATTGTCTTAACTCACCTGGATAATCTTTGGATAGAGCTTTCGATAATAGGAATGTCCTGGGTGCTGTTCCCCAGGTCTTGGCTTGAAGAGATACATACCCCTGAGAGGGAAATACAGTGTCAATAAAAACAGTTGTTTATTATTAATAAAAAAAACGTTCTTCCCTTACATATGAAAGAGATGTTTCTCAAATGTTAAGCTAACCATTTCAAAGAAATATTTGGAGTATATTCTACCATTTCTTATCTGAATACTTGGGCATTTAGTTACAAAACCATTCTGTAAATAAAAATATCATACCTCTTATACCAAAACAAACTTTTTATTAATCACCATCATCACTCTCACTCTCTTTTCGATTCACCGTGGTGGATCCAATACAGAAAGCCTCTATACCACTCACCCCTCTTCATTTTTATATCAACTCACGTCTAGCATGTTAAAACGAAACATGAAGTTCTACACTTACAAATGTACTTCTATTTTTTTTCACTTTACACACAGTTGACTTACAAACTGAAACTACAGTACATCTCCATCAAAACCACTTTCATACACATAAAGCTTCCACTGCATTCGATCCCTTGTCTTTCTTCTTACATCTTCATCTAATCATCTC
>JAUUDZ010097704.1:0-19748 GCA_032361705.1 Panulirus versicolor
CGTTCACACTCAGTCTTTAGCTGTCATGTAATAATGCACCGAAACTACAGCTCCCTTTCCACATCCAGGCCCTACGGATTTTGTATATACATATACAAAATCTTAAGTGTTCTATCTCATTGGTATCACAGAGTCAATCGTTCACAATTGAAGCATTCCTGGGTTGGTCTTTCTGCTGCTGCCAGCCATCTATCCTAAAACAAACACTAATTCAATTAATGCCTTTATCTATCCTAAAACAAACACTAATTCAATTAATGCCTTAAATTTCAAATCCATTTTCACCTATGAATTTATGCATACAATATTCAATAAGGAAAGAAATACAAAAATATTTTATTTGATCTTTAATTCCCTAAAAAATACCAGTTAAGGTTCCTTTGGAATAATATCATATATAAATGGGATATTCCAGTAAAACCTAATTACATACTCAAATGATCAAGATTCTAAAAGTAATAAGAATCAAAACAATATGCATAAATAAGTCGTAATAAGAAACAAAACAATATGCATAAATAAGTCCAACATGTGAAGGAATTTTTTTAATCAGTTTTAACAATCCTGTAGAACAATGTCTTCTTTAACTGAAAACACAATGCAGGTATTTTCTACTATAGAGAATAATACAAAAAGTAAAGTAACTACATGAAATGTTCCTACACTAACCTACAGCATGACAAAACAACTGGGGTACATTTTGTATGTGTTCCTAAATCAATCTACCAAAGAGGAAAGATAATTACCTTTAAGTAAAGTTCTTGTTTATAAGCTTCATTAGCAAATCTTTATCAATGTATCTACATCATACCAGTTTCTCCTGCATTCACAGCAGGGTGGAGTATGCACAATCCTTTTCAAATGTACCTTCAAGTAAACATAACCTAACAGCACTGCTTGAAATATTGTGACAGAATTCTGTATGCTGGTTACGTTATAAAATAAAGGAGGCAGCTGCAGCTGCCACCTGCTTGCAATAAGAAATGTGTTTGAAAGACTGAAGGATGCTTTAACAGGTACCGACAAAAGAGAATGTAGATGTATAGAAGAGGCAAACAGAAACTAGAGGAAAAATATAGCCAGAAAAACTGAATATAGTAACATTTGTGGAGTAATGTGTAATTTAAGAATGTATGTCAAACCATCAAGTGGATTCTAATATGAATATGGCCAAAGAAATTAACTATAATGGGTAGAAAGTAAACTTCTACAAAAGGCAAACTTAATCTAAAGAAAATTCATGCTCTAGATCTAGGCTATGTCTAGTTTTATAATTACCTTCCATAATAAAGGTGGCACAATATAATATATTCCCACAAAAGTGTAATTAGAAAACTAATGCTTAATACCTACAGGTAAAAATAAACCAAAACAGTTGAAGAACCTTTTGATATACCCTAAACTAGAACATAAAGAGCAACATATTTGGAGAACCTAGCCTTAACAGAAATGCATGCTTCAACACCATAAGACTGCAGCACCCAAGTTGAAGGCCTCAGATGAAAGTATTAGCACCTACAAATCTGTTCACTATAAGGTATATAATAATCAAGATAATTTAGAAACCTTAAAAATAGTCACAACCATCATTCATTACCTTCAAGCTGCATTTCTTTTTATCTAAAGTTTTTACTCATCATAAAAATCCAGATTTGTGGTTGACTACATCATTATGGCCTGCTCATCAGCAACATTCTAGCTAGGTGTGATATTTCACTTGTTTTCTTTAATGATGTATGCAAGACTTGTTGCTTTGCCATCCTGAGCCTCAGACTAGAAAACATTCTTGTCCATAATGATGCCAACTCAGTGTCATAAGAGACACTAATGAAGTAAAGTTATTGTAAAAATATCTTTTGTACCTATACTTTTCTCCAACACATATGTAGCTTCAGTTTTCTTAACTTAATATCCATATATTTGGTTCATCCACATTCTATTCAATACCCTAGATCACAAATTCATTTTGTCCACTAATCAAAAAATTAAAAAAAAAACAAAAAAACAGCACAACATACACTGGTCCTTGCCCATTCTCAGTCCGGTATCATATGCACAAGAGATGCAACATATGATTCTGTTATGTGACTTTGGTTATTTACTGACTTTAGGTTAAAAATCAAATCTATAATCTCCAACAAAATGCTTATCAAATACCATTCTACTTCCTCTACTGCAATATCAAGGAACAAAACTGTAGTTGAGTGCAAATATCAATTTAACATTTGCACATGAAGTTTACCATTTCCATGATGAAAATTTATCAACCTTGCAAGAACACATACATTTCACTCTTTTTCATTTATGATATTCACTGTAGTACACATAAATATTCAATAATTTGAAAGCATTTCATGCATTCTCTTGGTAACTTTCTTCTCTCCGGCAATCCTGCTGGATAGTTCCAATCTTTAATTTCCTAGTTTAGCAGAAGCAATTATGTTTTTACCTACTTAATCTTAAAAGTGTAACAGCATTAAGCTACTCCAGCTTCAATGGAGCATCATATGCAGTTTTCCACTAAAGGGTTCAAACCAATATTCTGTACCTAAAGTCAGGGATTTTTGCTTTTGCTTCACTATGCTAGAGTTGCCCTCTGCCAGTGGCCTGTTAAGGCTGAGGCACTAAAGGCTAAGAAGCAGCACTGAAGTTCACCAGCTATGGAGACTCTTTTGCCGTGGCCACCTCCACTAAGGGAGTTCCTGAATGGAACGGGCATCAGAGATACAGATAGATAGACAGAGGTATTATTAATCTTTAGATTCTTACAGAAAAAATATATTATGGTATTGTTGTCAGAATCCTTAATTTACTATTCCACATTTATAACTCTGGTATCTGATTCACACATGACCATGTTTAACATTCCTCACCACAGTATCTGAAAGATTAGCCTTAATACCAATTTAGGATTAAGACCCGCTATACTAGGTGGCCGATATGCTATGCAATGGTTTTACAGGAAATTACTGTACTTTTCTCATTTGTGGTACTCAAAGACATGGTTTAAACATAAAACAGTTAAAACTTGAACACATACACCTGAACAACAATCTCTCAATGAATCTTTTCTTCTTAACTCTGGTGTCCTTTTCCTTGTCCAACCCCACTATTAAGTTCAAGAAAATCTCTTTCCCTATCAAGCTCGTAACTTTAAAACACAATATTTCTTATTTTCAAGTCAACCACTCTTTCTCTGCCATGCAATACCAGCCAGTTTCTTCCTAGCTTCAATACCAACTCTCATTAAATCTACATCCTTCAGTTTGGAAGTCTGTTCAAACAAATTAAGAGAAATATCCATTTTACCTCTCTATTAACAACTATATTTAGATTGCAGATGCTTACAATTATAGTTTATACAAATTTATAAAAACGTCCCAGAGTTTCAACAAACAACAAATGAACTTCAATAAATAAAGAGTGCCCCTCCTACCTCAGCCCTTAAGATGTATCACATGGCTCTGATTCCTGTTGTTGCTGACATTCTTGCTTTTGCTGTTCCTGTGGCAGACTCATCTGTTCCATGGGATGATCAATCTGTTCCATGGGTTGGTGTAAATCCTCCATGGGATGGTGTGGTTGTGAGGAATTCCGAGTACCAGCTCCATGGAGGGCTCCACGCATCATCAGAGAACCAAGCATGAGTGTCACTGTACCAGAAACTTCACCATCCTCATCCAGTGTCCAGAGAGTATCTCGGAGCTCTGGATAAACCTGAATAAACTTCAGCAATACTGAAGAGAAATTCCTCATTAGAGATTACAAGAATATTCTTCCTCCTGAAAAAAAATGCTTAAATGTTTTAAAAACATGACATGAGAATATAAATATAAACCTTAATATGCACAGGAGTTCACTAGTTATGACGACTGTTGCCATGGACACCCCCTTGGGGGAGTTCTAGGTGGGGATAGATACAGATGGATAGATAGACCTTAATATGTAAGTATCAGCAGAATGGAAAGAACATTTAAATTGACTCAACTGTACTTTGATACCATGATTTTGTCTAAACTGATTTTGTTAATAATGAGTAATCAACTGCTAGTGAAGTTACTCTGCAAAGAATTGCACGAGACTAGACTGTAAAACTTAATCCGAATACACACTGGGAAACAGAACACCCACCATGTATCCTGATATTAAGAAATACACAATATGAATCTTATACATATCATTTAGCTTTAAGAGAACTTACCTTTACACATGCTAAGAGATACAGGATGAGACAGGCCAAGGTGATCACCAGGGGGAAGCTCTGATGTCAGAGTTCGTAATAGAGCCAATGAATGACCCTGTCGTCGTGCACATGGTCGAACATACATAGTGTCGAGGGTGTCACAGGCATAAACATCCTCACCACCCCATATACTTGTTCCTGCTCATTCAAAGTCAATCAGATGATGCAAAGAATTCTGTCCTAATAAGAATGAAGCAGTTGAATATACTCAATAATTTCACTGTACACTAAACAGTACCTCTATTTTCTTAAAAAATATAATCAAAACATACCAAGAAAAGGTTGCATACAAACTAATAATGTTTGAATAAAAAGTAATGACATGAAACTCAACAAGAATAGTCCATGCAGATCACCAACCTCAATGACAAAAATTTTGAAATGAAAGAACAGAGAGAGGAATAAGATGTAAGCAGAGCACTGACCCTTGCGCTTCAGGGAACACATGCCAGCTGGGCGGTGCAGATGCCAGAGGAGGTAGGTGGGGTCATTCAGGGGACAGCAGCCATAGGGCACTTCAGCCTCAGCCTCCCGAGCAGCATAGTCCAATTGTGTCAGCACAAGCACCAGCAGCCGCTCACCCAGGCACGAAGTCTGACATAACAGGCACTTTGCCACTAACATTCAATACCCAGTATTCTATTTTCATGTTTTTCATAATTCTGCACTGTGATACATTAATTTATTCAACAAAAGGTTTCATTGATACTCATGCAATACTCATCTGCTAATAACAGCAGTAAGTATAGCCATTAAAAAGATGTGAAAACTAAAAGGGTAAATGATACACTGTATGTTACATTTCTACTTACTCGAACCCATCCAGTTTTTGGCAATGTTATACTTAAAACTCTCTCCAGGGGATGCCAATCTCCTTTAAGCCATATATACTTGTCTGTAAGAAAAATATATTTTAATACAGAAACACAGATTTCCTTTGGTTTCGTTACAATGTACAAGATAGAAATCGAGATTCTTGACCTGCCTAAACAAGGCTCAGCCGAGTAAAGCTCCAATAGAACTTTAAAATCGAATGTTACCATGAACCATCCATTATGATGCCCCTGAAGCATAGCTTATCAAAACACTGATTTTTTGTGACAATCATCCCACATACTGACAAGTCCTGATGATTGTGATTCCTTGCCCAATTTGAATAAAAAGAAGGGTGATTAAGGGTATCATCTAGAGTTTAAGCAAATGAGGCCATTTCTTCCTCATCCATTCCTAGCATTGCCTTACCAACACAATACAACAAATCTTGTAACAGTATTTGAATCACACAAGACATGTAATACCAATGTTCAGGTAAACTTCATTAGTTTGTTCAATAACCAATAACCTTATCACATGATACATTTTTCTCTCTCATTCTTGGTCTCCCTCAAACAGCCCTTCTTACTTCAATTTCATGCATTCAGCTATCAAGAGTCTGAATATGAGCATTAATTTCTAGATATTTGATCATCTACAATAAGATACTGCAAAACATATTTTTGTCTAACATTTCCACAAAGGCTTTGCATTATGCTTTATGCCATCAGTGGTATCTAATCATTAAGAGATCAGGATGGATATAGATTTTATTATATTTCTCAACTGCATTATGAAATAAGATGTCTAAAAAGACAAGATGAGAGGAAAAACAAAGCCCTCGATAATATAATGGATACATCTAATTACAAGTATTCTAACTATAAACTTACCCTCACTACTGTCTGTATACACAAGGATGCCCTTTTCTTCTTCATGAGTAGCCTCCTCATTTTCTGCACACAGTTCTGGGAACAAGCATTCACCTGGCACAGCTACAGCTAAATCTTCAGCTGTGATTTCTTCTGGGGTTTGTCTGCACACAAATATGGCAATGATAAAAAGTACTTCCTTTTCTGAATCTAAATACAAGGTAATAGTGTATTAGAACCCATACAATCTTATTAAAGACCGTCAAAAAAGAGAGAGTTATGTTTACAGAAACAAAGCAGACATATTTGCAGACCTGGCTCTTAATGGTGGAGAGGCTATTATACGAAAGAAAGAGAATTTAGCAGCTTTGCTATCTGAGAAAAGGAGATATCAATACAGTCATAATTTAGATATGATCAATGATGTCAGCTTGTACAACATCTAAAATGTGTCACAGTATGACTGTCAACAATATATACTTACTGGGGCCCAGCATGACTGTGAGTTTCAAGCCAGATGGCGATATTGGTGATGCTCTCGTAAACTTCTGCATCTGCTGGCAGGGTCAGAGAGTCTGAACTCATCCTGAATTACCTGTTGATAAGCAATCCTCTAGACAGGTATTCAAACAAAACTACAAATTCATCCTATAAAAATGACCAATAGAACATTTTACAAATTTCACTCTATCATATTTAGAGCAGAACATTTTCACATTTTCATGTTCCAAACACACATATCTTAGGTATGGCACAGATCACATCAAAATAAACATAATAACAAATCTTTTCATGACATTTTCAGATGAAAAAAGGTGTCTACCTGACCATCAGCTTGAATAAGCTATCTATTCCAAATAATGGAGAACATTTCTCATACAGATGATTATCTGGGTTTCCATACAATTCTACAAACTGTATGGACAGAAGCCCAGCAATAGCATACTATAGGTACTAATTACATGTATATGAAGCACTTCTTCCTTTGCACTGAAGACTAGTCAAAATACCTCAGAGTGCCACAGAAACACTTACAAGAATCACTGGGCCTTCTCTGACTACAGTGGTTCCTCCATGAGAAGAAATGCCTTTTGAAAATCACATTTATACAAATTTCACTCAATGGTATGCATAAAGTCTCACATTCTATAACTACAGCACCTTAAATAATGTTAATTTTCCATTTCATTCTATTGTCTTATTCTCTGTATTTTCTTGCTCCCCCTTTTTTTTTTTACACTTTCTTATCTGTGCACTTCGTGAGGCAAACCTTATCCATTTTGAACAAAGTCACCATTCTCACCCTCATCCATTTCCTGAGCAAAGTGTATGGTAAGGATGAACAAATCTCAAAGTAGAAATTAATCAATTAATCACTTCGTGAGTATCATAATGTACACTCCTATCATAATACAGTTTATGATCTTGAAGAAATCAAAACAGCAGTATTTTTCTTTTAGGATACTGTGCACTAACGTACACCCATTTTCTCTGAAAGGATAAAATAAGCAAAAGTACAAAAAAGGTATGTATTGCCTAAAATGTTTTCTATTCTATAAAACTGTGTGATGAGAAACACAAGGTGGATCATTTATAAAAAGTTAATATAGATAGCAAAAATTTTTGCAAAAAATGTTTACATCCAAATGATTACCTGTACCTATAACTGGCTCATGGCACATGATGTTATATGGCATTGTTCATTTACTTCTATGAGGAAAGCATATACACACTGAAAATGTGCTGCTTCAGCTTTCCGAATGGCACACCAGAGCTAAACCAGAAGTGTTGGCTGACCAACTATAGAATATTTTTTCATCTTATTTACCTAAATTCCCATGAAATATGCCGATACATATATACAAAACAAAACATTTCAACTTTTTTCCATTATTCTTTTTTGTAGGACTGGCAAAAGACAAAGTGTAACGTTCCCTGAAATGAGGGAACCATTACCTTTGCCTCGCTCAACTATGCTAAAGGCAAGTACTGATCACAGGAACAGCTGCTGATGTTAGTAGTGACCCTACAGTGAAAAAGAAAAAAAGAAAATAAACATTATCAGTTCTTAAGAAATGACAAACTACATCTTAAAGAATGAGATTGTAGGAATCTTAAAAACAATAAAACAAGGATAAAGAGTTTCACATTCTAACTGTGAGTAAAAGGAACGCACTGAGCCTGAAGAACCTGTGTTGCCAATACTCACACTATCTGTGGAATTTAGTAGCTTATTGAGCAATGTGTGATCGAGCCAGAGGAGAAGGCCTGCAAGCAGCCAACTCTTGAGAGTAAAAGCAAAAGTATTATCTGTAAAAGAGACAGAAAAGCAACATCAGCTAGACGATAAAGAGGTTCAAGTTAAGTATGATGGGGCAAAGTGATACAGCTAAATACTTTAAAGTGAATTTTGGTGAGAAGAAAGGTGGACAATGAATCCACCCATAAGCAAACAGTACTCCATATAGGGATAAATTAACCCACTATACAAAACAAGTAATGGCTTGGAGGATAAATACATTTAAAACATATTTTCTTTTCAGACAAACTTTACATCAGTAATATGGTGTCTAAAAATTATTAGAGGGTTTCCACCCTAATGACAATAAAACCTCTTCTGCGGTTTTGTGAAAGTTAAACTAAACAATTCTTAGTTCATGAGAATGGATTTCCAGCCTTTAAAAGTTCATTTTAGCATACAGGAGTTATTTCGCCATGGAATCAAATGATGGTACACCTAAATCACACAACTTGTGCAAGCTTCGGAAAAAAGTGTACGTTGCTAAACTTTATTCCGATAGCAGCAACATGAAATACTGTATGAGGAATACATCCCATTCTGTGATTAGGGAAAAAAGATTACATGTATATAAAACAGTAAGGCAGAGGGTAAGGAAGCATATCTAGTAATCACCAATATGCATGGTTATTATGGAGAAAATACTACTAACAATATACATAAATTTCCTTACCAAAAATACCCATGGTAGCAGGTAAAGCTGATCATTCACAGAATTTTTAATATTGTCTGTGGTGTGCTTAAAATGGCATATGATTCACAGGTGCATGCTAAGAGTAAGATACAAAAAACGAAATTCTTATTGGAAAGCCCT
The DNA here is from genome assembly GCA_032361705.1 of Panulirus versicolor. Taxonomy (NCBI): domain Eukaryota; kingdom Metazoa; phylum Arthropoda; class Malacostraca; order Decapoda; family Palinuridae; genus Panulirus; species Panulirus versicolor. Next base: position 9,042 of record JAUUDZ010097704.1, read on the forward strand.
GAAATACATAATCAATTACAAAAAAATACTACAATTTAACTTTGTTTTCACTAACTTAATGACAAAAGATACCATGAAAGATATAAATGACCTTATAACACTTAATAATCTTTTCATCTTGAGTGAAAAAATATCTAGTTAGAGATTAATCACCTAATAACAATATGAATACCAATAATTTAGTCTTAAACCATAATTTCTTAACATCATACACAGACAAGAAGATACAATCTCTAAAAATATACTTATTCACCTTGAATGAGCTCAAACAGGAGGAAAACTGCCGGCAAAGTTCAACCTTGGCTACGTGCACTCAAGTATGACCCCTTAGTATATCTAATTCCTACAAGATGTCTATACAGCAGTTACAGAACAATTGAAACCGTAAAGAATAAAGTACAGGGGCACCACACCGACACATACAGCTCTGAAGTGTTGAGACTAACACTGCAAGTCTAATTAAGAAATGTTGTAAGATTTCTTGAGAGACAGACACCACAGAGGAACCTGGGAGTCAGCAGACCTTCAAGATGGACACGCTGGACATGCTCACTGCCTACACGTAAATTCGAGAACACACTGACCACGATAATACTAAATATTCGTACATCCAGGGCCGCCCGACCCTTCCGCACCGCACCAAAGTTAGGCGTTTTTCCCCGTCCACAAGTTTAAGGTATCACTGAAAACAGACTTTCAGTAAATAGTTCGTACCTTGAGGTTTGTAGCAGTAGCTATAAATCTGACTGCCTCTTGGAGAGGAAGGAGTGTAAGCCACACCAAGTGAGGTGTTCTGCTCCAGTGCACCCGAGGATCGCCGTCGCTGCTTCATGCTGCCCGATTATGACCCCCCGGTTACGCTTCATGGCTTCGTGTCATCAAAAAATTTGCACCTATATACGGTCTTATCAAAGTTTCATTTGAAAGAATAATACAGCTAACACCATTTCGTAAGGCTACATTATTACAACCTTGTGAGTTTCGTTTCTAAAATCGAGGACTACAGTCCTTGTTGACAGCTGATAGTTCCAATAATCTTTATAAGTGAAGAAATAAGTTAAAACGCCTGTAAAAGAGGAAAAGAAAATAACAAAATAAATGTCAATACTATTCATGATACAAAATTATTCTTATTTTCAACATTAATTGAACAATTTCTGGTTTAATGGAATATTTACCTATTTCTAAAGTTCTTCTTCTTTCTCTTTAAATGATAGATTTAGTCAAATGAAACCAATAAATGTTGACTGATTCATTAAAGCACCTGAGTTGAACAATACTTTGAAAAATAGCAAACTATATATGAGAAATAGTCTGATAATATTTCAGTTTGCAACAATAAAGTATATTAATAATAGTGGATCTGTTAATAAAAGTATTAGTATGTGGGTGGGTAGATGGTAAGCGTTTAGACGAGAGTGGAGGCAGTCAGTGTTTATCATGTTGTAGGGATGAGTACGTGTACATACATTGTTCCGGTGAGCTCCATCAGTAGAATGATCTCTTGAATTTCATGGAACGGCTTCGAGTGAAATTTGTGTACGATTATTTTGTGTACTGGAACATAGTACTAGAAACAAATTACTTTCTTATCCAAAGCTAAACGGATATTATACGTCAAAGCAGATGTAGAAAGTTAGGACTTCTGGTGTTGAATGGAGAAACCTGCATGTTTTTATCACGAGGAAGTGTTAGGATAACAAGGTGAAACTCTTAACGAAGGGAGTTACAACCAGCTTAAGGGTTTATTGTGTACACCTGTTATATCTACAGATTAAATCGTCATACTCAAAGCAAGGTAAGAATATTAATAAGCCGGGGATCCCACCGTCTTGTAACGGAATAGTTAGGGATCTACAACTATGTGAAGTATTCATAAGCATAAGTTTCTCTCACGAGTATATCCACATTTGTGATTCATTCCGTCGTGGATTAACAAGATGTCTTCATAAACTTCAAGCCAAGACCAGTTACTTGAATATAGGTAAGGGAAAGCCTAGATTGAAATGAGGGAAGTACATTTGATGGCAGAAAAGGTAACTAGTGAGCGTGGGGAACTGCTCACCTAGCCAGTAAATTTCCCTCAGAGAAAAGTTACTGTCCACAGTCTCGGCAAGCGACTCGTTGCGCGCCATACTTGAATGCAGGTCACATAATAATGTAACTGGGTAGTCTTCTACGTGCTCAGGATGTTAAGGGAGGGATTCATGAAGTACTGACAAGTTAGTGTTGTAGTCGAAGGAGTAGGCGAATCCACAGTCGGATAGTTACAATGAATAGTAAAACTTGTCTGATATGTCAAAAGAATATTTGTCTTACCATCCAGGTTGGTTCACGTGAGAGTACCAGGTTTATAAGAACAATGAACATGTTTTCATTCTAATCGTGTGTACTATTGAAAAGAGGAAATAATACTAATGTGTCGTTATGTTCGACATACTTGAGTTATGGAGTAATTTTCCAAGCTTTTAGCCTTTTAAGCTTAACCAGAAACCGAATTCTGATTGAAGTTGTATGTAGAACTTTTCCATTGACAGATACGGATGTATGGAACATGGTACAAACAAACTGCGCAAAAAAAGACGCACGATAATTGATAGAAAGTAGAAATGCAAATGATCAAATCGGAACTCGACTTGCGTCGTACCGAACCCAGAATTACTCTTGTTGATTCTCGCATAAGTGCTTTTTCAGATGAGTGCGACGGAAATAAGTGTTAGGTTACACACATTGGCATTTATTGGCAAAGTGACAGTCAGACATACTGGGAGTCGAGAAAGTCATAATTTGGTATTAGTTTGAAGTTTACATATCAATAAGCCTGTCAGAATGGATGATGACAATCCCGTTACTTGTTTGCCTGCTCTGTCGCCCCAAACTTACGTGTTTTTAAAATGATTATCCCCTAATCACTATTCTTACTTGCTGATTCTGACTGTACAGCCAAGATTTATATTTGGTTGTGTCCTTGTGTGCGCGGGTGATGTATGGTGAGAAACGTTTACGGTGACAGTACCCATCATGACACACGGAGGCCATATCAATAACGTACACGGATCAGAAGGCATTTTAACTCGGTGACAAATAGTAAAGTGGCTAGAGACCGGACTGCCAAGTATTTTGTTTCCATAATATCCTCAGAACTCTTGTTTGTTGCAAGATTATGTATAGGCGAAGAACCTCACTACCTGAGGAAAGTAATGTCAGTTTACCTAAATTTACACTACGGACGGTGTCAGGGTGTTGTATCTTCACAGTTTTCTCTTGTATTCATGGCACATTTTACTTTTATTATTTTGCAAAGTCTGTCATATCAGTTATACTAAAAAATGAATAATTCTTGAAGGTAGATTGAGGAAAGTCTTTTTCCTTATGTAGACTGTTTTTCGTCTGCGCTTCAGTATAACACTGGATAGCGGTAGTCGTACGCATCATAGATAGATTTGACATTTGGTGCAGGTAGTGAATGACCATTGCACATTTTTTTCTGACGCAACAGTTTCTCTCTTTATGAAGGGGTGTGGTAACCCACGTCAGCATTTTAGTTTAGAGAGTAAAAGTACCTTGAACATTCTTGTTTGTATTGCTTTTCGCAGAATCCACCCAGCCATCATCTTTGAAGAGACAACGGTGACCGTGTTCGCTAAAGTTTAGGTCACTTATCAGAATTACCTGATCGTCTTGAACGCTCATGTCTGTGATAAGATTACGCTCACTTGTATCTACTGTTTTGTGCAAATTTATTTAATTTCCCTTATAAGTTTTGTTGAAGCGCATCTCCGATGAACATGTCACATTTCCATATTTACACACGCACACAAATATTTTTTTCATACATATTCGCCATTTCCCGCTTTAGCGAGGTAGCGTTAAGAACAGAGGACTGAGCCTTAGACTAGCCTCATTTGGCCCCCTTCTCTGTTCCTTCCTTTGGAAAATTGAAAACGGGAGGATTTCCAGCACCGCCCTGCTCCCTTCCAGCTCCCGCTCCCTACACAACAAACATTGAAAACATTTTTTCACCTTCAGAGCTAGAAAGTATCCAAAAATGTCTAATAACACTGTTTTAGTTACATGTACGGAAATTAATTCGAAGCGGTAGTATTTGCGTAGAAGGTGATCGGGATTTTCCTATTTTTACGTATAAGGTAAGTTAGGTTTTGTTAGGGTATGGAATAATATCCATATCGCGCTCCTCGGCATCTATGTTGATATGTGCTCTGTTTAAACTGAGGGACCATTATCCGCTGCCTGAATTTTAAGATATATAAATAATGTATTTGTGGAAAACTGATGGAGCTATTCATTAACCTTATTGCTTATTTTCCTAAAAGCGGGTCAAACACGTGATTGGGTTGAAAAATATCAACCAGTCAAATTAGAAATTGCCAAAATTCAAATAATGAAAATGAAATGTTTCTCCCTGAAAAACTGTTACAGTAGTAAACAAATGCACATACAGAAAACATTAAAATGTGCAAAATTAGAATATTTCGTTGGTATATTTTAGTGAAATCCAAAAGTTAGTCTTGCATGTAACACTGGAGCAGTAGGATTGAGGCAAGCGGTATTTTCCCGTCTCCTTTTTTTTTTCACTGTTGCTCACCATATTCCTCTAAAATCTACCAGCAACCCCTAAATTCTACAACTTCCCCAGATAATATCAGAATATGTTCGAGGGTGAAATAATCGTCATAGAGGCGTTTAGGGGAAAGTTATAGGATGGTATGGTAATTTAAACGCACGGTAGGTAGGTAGGTAGGTTGGTTAAGAAAATGGACTGAGGATGTGGAGAATATGTACCTGATTCACACTATTAATTTGGGAATAGGATCGTGAAAATAGGTAGAAAATATAATTTCCATGTAGTTTTCTCCTATTTTCTTTCCCCGAAGACAATTAAGGGGGCTTCTCATAGTATGTACGCAGGGATTTCTTGAGCAGGAGCTCTTGCTCCTAGGGGCTTCCACCTCAGACTGGCAATGTGAAAACTGACATGTTGGTGATCCATTCTCTAACGAGTGACGACCGGTAACGGTGGTATAGGCTTTAGGGTTCGTCTTCAAACGTAGTGTTCGGAGTAGCGCCACTTGAGATCTAGATCAAAACAGTCTTGTGACGGTGGGAAATGTGTGCACAAAGGGCGATTGCACATCTTTTTCAGAATTGTGTTTCATCCTAGATTTTAATTGCGTTTTATAATTTTACTTACTGAATTATAAGAAACTTGCAGTTGACACATGCAGAGCAATTATTCACTTTGTTTCATAAAGTAAGACACTGTTGGCCAGTAAATACAGTGGGATACATACACTGTCTGTCACAGTGTACAGTGGTTAAGGAAATTGTTGTTCTCGGGGCCATGGCTTTTTGAAGTTTTGGTTTAATTACGTTTATAGACCACTTACCAAACAGAAGTTTTCTTCCAAATGATATTCATCCAATGTAATTTGAAAATTGTTGAAAGCTCAGTTCATGAAAGTACGTGCAAGTTTATAATTACTAGTTACAAAAAATGAATTTTGTTTTTCATTCAGTAATAGTGAAGCAGTACTTTTCAACCTTATCCGTTATGCGACACACCTGTAAATCTGTTCCAGCTTTAAGGCCCACTGCTCGGGAAATTTTTGCTGTGGTGTTTAGGGCTTACCGGTTGAAAAGTATCCCAGTTGACTGGATTGTAAAATCTTAATTTCGAAATGTATTTGCACAGAAGATACATTCATGTATACAAGGCTTTTGAACAAGTTCTCATGCGTTTAGATAATGTATTCTAAACGTGCGAATTTCTAAGGTTTACATATCCTGGAGTTTACCTGTGTTGAGCACAACGGATGATACTTCGATCGTTGAACACGACGAATGATACCACAATCGTTGAGCACGACGGATGATACTACGATCGTTGAGCACGACGGATGATACTGCGATCGTTGAGCACTACGGATAATACTACGATCGTTGAGCACAACGGATGATACTGTGATCGTTGATCACAACGGATGATACTACGATCGTTGAGCATGACGGCGCGACATATGGATTTGATGGCGTGGCTTTCCACCAGGCTCCTGAAATGTTAGGTCAGAAGCCGTCGTACCGGCCGACGTTCTCGTAGGTCGCATCTCCGTGCTCTGTGATCATACTGTTGTGGTCAAGGGGTTGAGAACTGTTATAATCGATTCGTATTGAGTTCGATCTGGCTACCGGGATTATGAAAAAAGAAAAAAAAGGTTTCCGTACTTACGTCATCCCTGTGGGCAGATGTTGATACTCGACCGGTTGCCGGTCACGTAGCCTGGTTCTGGACGACCTTGAGTCCCATCGCATAACCTTTCTTGTGTCGTGTGGCTGGCTGGCTGAGCTACCAGCAGCCGGTGAAATTCCTTCAGAAATTTGCCCTCCAACGGATGTTTGCCTGATTCGGTCGCCGGCAGCCATTCGTTTACCATCATCATACTGCCAGTTGCTGAGATTTTTTTGAGAATTCCCGGTCGCTCATTTGATTTATTTCATGACGTTCCATGGTCAACATAAGGATTTTATGAGAATTTCAGGTCAGTTGCGTAAAGGTAGGTCGGAAGGAAGAGAAACAGGAAAATAAGAAAGGGTTGAGAAGGCTGGTATCATTCAGTATTTACGTAACCACTCATACAGAAGCTAGCAACCTATGGTAATGTCATTGTATTTAGGTTTCCGAGAACTTCTGAGATTTTTTTCTTAAATGTTTTCACGGTACTTGGGAAAAATTCTGGTCGTTTTCCGTTTTAATAGGGAGGCCGACAGGGTTGTGCCATGGTTCCATGGTTATTAGTTTTAAATGGTCGTGCAGGTGTAGACCCTTCTGCTGTAGGACCTGAGGCTGACTTGTTCATTCAGAGGAAAATAACACGTTTTTGCAGTCGTTGTATATGCTGTCTTCCTCTGCTGTTTGACCACGCTTCCATCAGAGTTGGAGGTAATACATTTACACAAAGCCTGGCCACAGTTGGATCAGGTATAGGTATTTGTACCCAAGCTTGGCCACACTTAGGTCATGTGTGGGTATTTGTACCCAAGCCTGGCCATACTTGGATCAGGTGTTGGTATTTTAACACGAGTAATTAGCTATTGTGTGGCTTTTGGCAACAAGAGGTTGGGCTCTTGTGATGTCCGTCCGCTTAAGCGTTGGAATTCTGTATGTTTTGTGTTTTCAAAGAAATACATCGTGTACGTTTTTAAAAGGTAAGTTCTCTTCTTCCTGAAGAACTCGTAAGTTGTTTTTCGTACATGTCTCTCTTGTTCCGCCCCATTTTTTTTTTCTTTTCGTCCCTAGATTCAGGTCCGGGCCTCGATGATGACTTCCTTCCGTGACTGGAGCTTCTGACATCAAAAATTATGTCACGCGTGTTAACTGGATGGTGTTGAGGAAGTTTATCCTCATTACCTCTAATAGACTAAGTGCACTTTGGTAATAATTAGGCAGCTGGAATTTTTCCGTGTCAATGAATGGGTTAATTTCGCAGTACTTTTTCTGTACCTTTCATGTAACTCGTTTTCTGCCTTTGTGTTGGAAACGAAAAGTTGGAGCCAATACAAACTACAGAGCACAAAGAAGCCTTGTTATGGAGCGGAAGAGGGACTTGCAAGACCAAGGAATGATTGTGTCAGAGGACGTTTACGGGGAGGGTAACAAAGTATCTCGCGTCTGCCAGGGTGATGATGTATAGGAAGCAGCCATTTTTCACAACAAAAGCAATGATGACACCTCAGAGCACTCACACTCTCCAGGAAACAATATTACTGTTTATTCACTGATACTTTTTATTATTATATCTGGCAGGCTTGAAATTACTGAGATGGAAATCGTACAATGAGCAAACGCAAGGCTGACAATGACAGGAAATAATCATTATTGGAACGTCTGACATAACAGAGCGCAAACGATTGTGGTGTCCTGTAATTTACAAACATAAAATACTGGAAGTCTTAAAACGTAATACGTCATTCCATTATTTTTGACTCTGCGGTTACTTGAATGGATGCAGCCTCTGTTCTACTGTGACGCAGGGTAGCTGCAAACCCAGGGATCGGGACCGTCCCTTGCCGGCATAGGGATCGGGACCGTCCCTTGCCGGCATAGGGATCGGGACCGTCCCTTGCCGGCATAGGGATCGGGATCGTCCCTTGCCGAACTGCGGGCTTGGGCTGGTGGGACCGACCCCAGGTCTGCGAAATTTAATGACCCAGGAGGTGCCTGTGGCCTCGGATGGACGAAGGCGACAATTGCTTACAACAGGATTTCCCATTGTTCACGTGAGGATCATTCTTCTTTCTGATAGCTTCTCGGAAATACGAAAGTTATCTTTGCAGAAATAATGATCTGGGTTAAGATTAACGAATGGACTCCTCCATTACGGGGAAGTGGAGCGGCACAGAAGCCTAGCTTTGCCGTTCGTCAGGTGTCGCCCAACCTTACCTGACCGATGCCCATCCTGGACGAGCTCGCATGGGTGGGGGCACGGTGATGACACCCTCAGGACTGCTCCACCTTTCAAGAAAAAATAAATAGATAAAATGAGAGGGGGGAAAAAAAAAGATGGCCCCCTCCACCACAGGGGACTTGTTCTATCCCAGCCGTGCTCTGTCATAGCCTTTTAAGGCGGGTGGTAATGCACAGGTGCAGGAGGTGGGGGGGGGGGGGGAAATATACTCCCACCTGGTAGTGACTCACTCGTCAGGAGCTGTGGGTACGTCGTCAATGATTACACGTGCTAGCAAGGCAAAGAATACAAAGGTATACAAACAACAGAGTCATCATGGGTCCCTTTGGGGTTCTTATGTGATTGAAGAAGACAATCAGAAAGAGAGGTTGAGGTGTGGTAAGGATAGGAAAGCAAACAGATGACTTAAGGAAAGAGAAATGACACCTTTTGTAACTTAAACATGGTAAATATTACTAGGTCAACAGCTTATGTGGACACAGGTCTTTGCTGGGATCACAGGCGAGGAAGACTGTGCAACAGTTGGCATTGAAGGGTTGGAGGTGGTGTAGTAGTAGTCGCTACATTCAGAGAAAAAACCCATATCTGATAAGTGGGTGTGGTGGGTCCGAATGTCAAAGGTACATAAATGAACTGGAATACAGCACAGATTAAGTACGCACCATTACGTCGGTGGCCAGGTCCCAGACCCAGCTGTGAGGGTACGAGATAAAGTAAGGTCACCATGCAGGCAGCTCTAGATGAGTTTCACCCCTACCCAGACAGGAAGGTTGCCACACCACAGCCATGCCGAGGACACCCCCGGCCAGTAGAAGCTGGCTTGGCTTAGGAACAACAACAGTGTAGCTAGCTCTTGTCTCAGCTGTACGTGGTCTTGTTGAGATGCATTCCATGAGAGGGACACACGGACGGCTGCGCAGGCGCAAGCTGAAGGCGGACGCTTGATGTCTGCTCCTCACCAGGAGTAACAAGTTATTATGTCACGAGGTACAGGGAGGGAGGGAGGAAGGAGGGTTATGGGGTCCTGGGTCGGGCTAGGCAGGGTGCCGTCTTCGCTAGCAACAACACCCGCTGGGTAGACGGGAGCACCTCGGCTTCCGCCCGCCGCAAGACACCCACGGCCGAAAATTACCATACACCATTTGGTTGAAGAACATTTTGCGCTTACAGACAGTAGCTGCTGTATGGGTTAGGCCTTGCGGAAGATAGTGCAACATGACGCCTTTTCTCTTATTTTTTTTTTTTTTTTTTTTGGGGGGGGGGATTAACAAAGTCGATTCTCGTTCAGATAATGATGCGGTAAATTGCGCGTACTGCGCTCCTTGATAACAGACAATGAAGGTTCATGTTGGGCGGGCGGGTGCGTGTGTGTGTGTGTGTGTTTGTGTGTGTGTGTGATCAACCTGTCATTCAGTCCCACAGGGTTGGCCTGCTTGCCGAACACGCACTGTGTTTTCCAGTACCCACTTGAAGATGAGGAGCTGGTTCACCCCGTCATTTCCAGTGGCTCGGTAAGTGTACATTGCTACCGTTAAAAGACAGTGACCCTCCCTAGTATTTCCAAGTGGTCTCGTGTGCGACAGTGGTGGAAGGAAATGCTTTCCACAACCACCTTATAATTTGCTCTTAACGTTGGTTGTGTACTGGTGATTCTGGACGTCCCATGGTGGGGGGTGGGGGGGGGAGGAGTGGGGGATAAGATACGATGTAATACGCATGTTAGAGTCAGGAAGGCTATATAGCCCATGGGCTTTTGTTATTCCACAGAGATGTCGGACACAGACAGAGACCAAATAAAGGGAGATGTTTACCCCCCATCACTGGTGTCTTCGGTTTCAGTTATGAGGTCACGTCGTCACCCATCTCCTCCTGCCTGTCTTGACCCTCCTCCCAGTGTTCCTAGTTGAGGACATAGATAGATGTGTCTTGTATACTGCAACCCACTAGTGCTTCTGGTAGAGGACATAAGATAGACTGATAATGTATACTGTGAAGCAGAAGTCTGCTTAGCAACCCCCCTGATGCGTTTCCATGGGTCAGATTGTGGGATACAGATCCTGCCGAAAATAGAATATGACAGGCTTCCAGGGTATGTCTGTACGTACGTGCAGTATGTATGAATGAACACCGTGGTCTCTGGGCTTACATTCTCCGCTCATGACGTAATAATGCAAGACAGAGGTGTGTGTGTGTGTGTGTGTGTGTGTGTGTGTGGGTGTCTGGT
>JAUUDZ010097815.1:7887-32895 GCA_032361705.1 Panulirus versicolor
AGGGGAGTTTTGCTGCAGCAGTACTGCTTGGCTGAGTTGAAATCACAACAGCCTGTTTACAAACTTATTTTAATCTGCACCTAAGATTATTTCCTGTCAAAACAATACTAATTTAAATACATTCGTTTCAGAATCTAGAACATAATTAGAGGTCTGTCCAACCAATTTGCTTTCAATTTAAAATTACCGAGCTGCAATATCAAGACTGATCAGACTACCAGAGGTTCTATCAGCACTTACATATGTAAATACAATGAACCTTTGGTGTATTTTGTCTTCATGAACAAAATGCAAAACTGCTGCGCTTTGATTTTGACACAACACTTGAACTTTCATTTATAACAACAAATGTTGATGAAATTGTATCATTTTTTAAATAAAATCTTCAACAACTTTTGATGATGTAGCTTTAACTGTCCTTCATCAGAATTGGAGAAACTTCTTGAAACGCAGTTCATTTAAATGAGTATCTAAATGAGAATGAATCTCCAAGTACATTCAATGATTCTGTATAATCATGCTCATTCACTGAACTACTAAACTCACCATAACATCATAAAGGAAGCTCTTGTCTTGGTAGATGACATACAACAAGCTTCTGTTAGGAAGTCGTGATGAGTCTAATAGTTCTGTGAACAAGTATCAATCATGTCAATCCCTTGTTTTACAAAACATCTAAAGATCCGAAAAGACAGAACATGCAAATGACATCTCTCATGTTTCTGTAGTGCTGTTTAAATGGTTGAGATCAGAAAACCCATTTTTAATCTACACAACATTCTCTTTTCAGAACTGTAATCTGAGACAGCAGAAAAGTTCATACTGCTTTTGACAAGAAGTCATTCATTCTAGTTTTTCACACTATGGAGAGGAAAAGTGCTTTGTATATTTAGATCCCTTGTTTTTATATTTACAGAGTAAATTTGGATGCCCCAGTCAAGATCAACCTTTCCTCACAACTTTCAGCTTATTCTAATAGGTTTGGGTTGAAAATGTTGCACTTATTATTTCTTCAACACCTCAGTATTTACCACTGTGTAACAAGAGTAAAAATCAAAGTGTCTAAAATCCATAATTAACTTTAAACACTGACAACATAAAACAAATAAAATAGAATTACATCTTTCCACTAGATGGAAATAAAGCATGGAACAATATTCCAGTTGAGGCAAGCTGGGTGATGCTGGCTCACCACGTACCTTTCAGCCATTGAAGACTCCCATCCCCTTCCTCTGGGTACATCTGGGATTGTATCATACTTTACATCTTAGAGTGTGTGTTTGTGCTCAGTTCAACTGCAGCTACCATTAGCCAACAGGAAAGCCAATGGATGAAAAATATGGTCAACAATGTGTGTTCCTGCATCTAAAACATTGTTTAGCTTAAACAATGAGTGCTAATGCATCAAAAACATTGTTGAGATTTTCAAACCATCATTTGATGACTTTGTGGGTGTGCAGCACACATCTAGCACATCCTGATATATGCTCCTTGTAATTATCTATTTAATGGAAGTCACTTGGCCCTAAACTTTTCAGTTGTCAGGTGCTCTACTTATAATTTCTATATATAAATACATATCTAATTTTCTATATAGTTCTATAATGTTAATATTGGCATGGAAGACAAGTGTATTTAGAATTTCATGTTTGCCTGTTACAACCTATTCCTGTTTGAAATAATATATTGATAGCCTCATGAAAATATAGCATTTCTTACCAATCCTTAATAATGTAAAAGTACACTAGATATCTCTTTTGATGTGCTTTTTATGATATACATTACATAGCTTTATTGCTATGTAATGAGCAGTTCAGGAAATACAATAGAGGAAAATGTCTCCAATCAGAATTATCAATCATAAACAAAACTTGGATCCTCATATTTTCAAAAGCCAGACAGTATATACCTAAAAGGAGTGTGTCCACGCAGTGTGTAAATACTTCACATTTTACAGTCACACTCATCTCTCTAAACGGCACTCATCCTGGACAGCAACTGAACCGAAGTTTGTACTTAATCTTCTGTGATACAAGTAGATCAGCCAACCAAAATAAACCTCATATACTCTACAGTTATAGCAACTGTTGTTGTGTGGTTTATACTCTCTAATATATTTTCAGTTTCTTACATGGGTCTAAGACACAATCATGCAAGGGATGGGGTGGAATGAGGTTACTGAGGATGCTGGCAAGGGGAAAAACAGGTGCATAACACAGTAGTCTGCCTACTCAGAAATGAGACATCATCCATTAGCCATGACCCTTTTAACCTTACAGATCACATGTAAATTTTGTACTTTCATCTATTCTGACTGGTGCATTAATTTGTAAATTCTGTAAATGTATCCCACAGAGAATAAAATATACAAATATAATAATCATCAATGCTGATATTACAATTGTGTATATGTACTTCAATTTTAATATAAATATCAGTTATTTTAATCTCAAGGATTTGTAATTTTTTGGGTTTTTAATGGGTAGGATAGAGAACCATCTACCTAAAAACACTGGAATATCAACAAAGCCTGAAAAGGATGCATGTCGATGGTGGATGCTGGCTTGTCTTTTTAACAAAGGCAGTTTTAGTTACACGTAACTCAATCCCTTAAGCACATGGAGCAAAAAAGTGTCTCACTAAGATAGGCAAAATTACCCAAATTCAAAATGTTGAAAAAATGCAGTACAATTCATCTAAATAGCCACAGCCATTTATAACCAGTACATCATAGTCATTCATACCTCAGTACAACACCAATGCATTTAAAACTTGGTGTATTTTTGCTATTCAAATCCAGAGCACAACCCTAATGAAAATGATATGTGTTCCTCCTTCTCACGTAACTACTTACATTTAGAGACTGAATCTTCCTCATTATTATATACTGAATCACTATTCATGATTTCCTGATATGTATAAATGGTTGAGAGGTCAAATCATACATTAAATCCTTCCGTCATTATCTCTATGTAAGTGAATTTAGTTAGTTCTTTTACAAACTAAATAAACTACGGGTGACATATGCCATGAGAAAGCACTAGGCAATTCAAAAATCATTCAAAAATGTTAATACACATTTCTATTGGGGCTCTATTCTTTCCCAATAAAATGTACACATTCATAACAGCACTTTCTTTGTTCAGATTCTGTGAATGTATTTCTGATGAGTCCATAGCACAGTCATCACTGTCTTAGATCCTAGTTTCTTGCATTCATCCTTATCAGCTATGTCACACAAATCCCTAAAAAAATTGTGTTTATGTCATGACCTGTCAACAGCCACTTTCAGCTGTAGCAATCCTACAAAATGCTAAAACCTATTGCCATGTTTCAGGGGTAACTCAACTACTTCTGTTTCAATGAGGGAGTTACTGCTGCTGCTAACACATGTAAACTTGTTCCTTAGCCAGGTTGATTATATAAATTCAAAAATTGGCAGGAAAAATAAAAGATATGATAAATGGTAAGAGCATTCCTAACAGCCATTGTATCATGCGTTGATGGCACTGAAAAGGTTAAATATATCCATCCATACAGTTATGCATGTTACCAATTTCAGTTAGTCTCAATTTCAGTTAGTCTATCATATTTCACTCTCACCTATATCCTTTCAAATTCTATGCAAACTAATGAATTATCAACTTCTGTGAAGAAATTAATATGATTTAAGACAAGGATATAATGGAGCTTCAGTTTAATCAAATGTATCACTGATATCATGCAGAGTATCATCGTTGTACATTAATTTCACATTAACTATAGCTGTTAACAAAACTAATGAAAATTGAGAAAATATGTTGATTTCAAGGTGTCAAGCTAGGAGACAGTGTGTGTGCTAGAATGCATATAAACCAAGAATTATGAAAACATGATTAACATGCTAATACTTCTTAGTGTTTCCAGTAATCAGAGTACCAGAAAAGTTTTCACTTATGTTATAATACTGTCTTAAGAAGCCATTCTTGAATGATTCCCATGATGTCAATGCCTCTACATCATGTGCTGCTAAATAGGATGGTATCTTCCATCATTTGGAATAGCTCCATCAAACACCTACACACAATAGTGGCCAGTTCTCTGCATAATTTCATGAATACCAAAGTATCAACCATGTCTACCCAAAGGATCCAACACTCAGTGAAGAAGAGGAACAAGATGCAATAGAAAATTTTTGTAGATGAATCCATGATACAAAGGAAGGCTGCACTGTAATGCAAAGTTATTCCGTTTCAGATCATGTGATGTATAATGATGAGTCTTGCAGAGTCCTCATCTAAACAGACATATATTCATTCCACAACATCTTTTTGTTATTTATCACATAATGGCTACAAGCAGTAGCCCTGTCAACAAACATTCCCATCCATTTACTGGCCAAAGATGATATAAAAAGTTTTTACTTATGGCAATGGTGAAAACTCAAAGATAAAAGTTTATGTGTAAACTAGATGCATGTTCACTCGTCTTGAAAGTAAAAATATAATGCTTTTGTTTGGAAAATTCTTTCAACCTTGATACTAATATTTCCTTTTTGTCAAATACCTTCTTTTGTTAAATCATAAGCATTAACAGACTCCATTTGAGCTGAAGTTAAAACATGACTAAAATCTTGAAAAAAATATATAATACTTGCAATAAACAACATATTAGGAAGAGAATCAACTGTATTCATTCAGGATTCTGCTTTTTTGCCAATCAAGACATCAACAGCATCTACTAGTGCTGAGAAAGAAGCCTAAGCAGCACAAAAGGACATATAATCACTAAATATTTAATCAATTTTGTTAAATGGGACCAATATCACTCTTTTGCAATTCTTTTATAATACATTATAATCAAAGCAAGAAAAATATAAATTTTTCTATATCCTACATTTCTACGTAACCTACCTTACAGCAGGGTGGGTCATAAAACTGCACATGCATCATATTATTTGGACATTACCAAAAATTCTTCAAAAATGACTTAATCTACAATCAAAAAAATATGCATCTAATCACTCATATATATCCTCAACTCATACTAAAATGAAAATATGAACTTTTGCACTGATGTAAGTGTTACTTTTCATTTTTCACACCAAGATGATTCGTCATGTGAGATCAACATCTCCATTCACACCAAGGA
Source organism: Panulirus versicolor (assembly GCA_032361705.1). Taxonomy (NCBI): domain Eukaryota; kingdom Metazoa; phylum Arthropoda; class Malacostraca; order Decapoda; family Palinuridae; genus Panulirus; species Panulirus versicolor. Next base: position 13,018 of record JAUUDZ010097815.1, read on the forward strand.
TTTACACAAAATAATCTTAATTTATCTAACCCTGAGTAATTCCTCTGGCATCTTTATCTAAAAAATCCTTAGCTTTAATTAATTCTTTCATGGCATCTACCTGCCTCATATTCTTCTTGACCTACCAACAATCTTCGACATATATTCAACAAGGCAATACCTTCTGCAAATACTCATCCACATGCTTTCTAATCATTTCTTTACACCACATATCCTTACATCTTTGTTCCTTTCTTAGCCTCCTCAGGCCAACAAAATAATGCAAGCTACCCATCCCTACTGCTTTGACTTTTGATATATCCTGACCTACATTACCATCCTTCCTCAGCTTCACTCCTACACACCTAAACTCATCCCCAGCCCTAATTTCATCACCATTCAGAATTTATATTACAATGATATCCAACCTATTTCAAACACAAAGTTATGATGAACTGTAACCACTTTCAGTGTCCTCCTCCATCCATAATCAGAGACTCACCATTCTATTAAACTTCCCTCATTAAGGTAACAGTACAGCATTACCTGCATACAGCAACTGTAGTAACTACACCTCTGTTCCCCATGATTTTGCATTACACTGCTATCATCCCGTCTTTCACAGTGCCCCATGTAAATACATATCTGAAAATCTTCCATATGCATCACAATTTTGGTACTCCCAGAGAATTTCCTTTCAATTTCATCATGCGTGTATGTATTTTCTAAACCTATGTACATGTGTATATATGTATATGTCTGTGTATGTGTATGTGTATATGTGCATGTATGGGCATTTATAAATATATACGTGTACATGAGTGGATGGGCCATTCTTTGTCTGTTTCGTGGTGCTACCTCAATGACTCAAGAAACAGTGATTTTGTATTATAATAGTAATAATAATAATAATAATAATAATAATAATAATAATAATAATAATAATAATAATAAAATTAATGTTCCATACACTTTTTACTTTTTCTCTAAATGTTTTTCCACTATAGGAAGTATACATAAAAAAATCTGGATATCGGAATTATGGAAACATCTGAAAATCATATTTTGTCATGATAGTTTTTATAGACTTTATTGTTTCCATACAATTCACAAGACTGTTGACAATGTGCTTAAACTAGTGTAGTATGAAATAATAGCACATCACATATACTAATGTATTATTGTGATAACTTACGAAAAACTTAGTCAATGCCCAACAAGATAGATCTTTTAAATGTATCGTTCACATACATTAAAGATGTCTAGGATGTGATGTGCGAGGTCAGTGTGCAATGTGGTGGAGTGTTCTGAAGCCAAGTTGTGTAGGTGAGAGTGGATTATTTTGCTTGATTTTCTTGTGGTAAAGGGAGGTAGGAGAAGGGAAAGTTGGGTGGTTTGGAAGATTTTAGGACTGGTATTACATTGGAAAGTTTTCAAATGTTAAGGATTTTGCTGTAGAGTAACTGTACAGTAACATGTGGTTGAAGATATCTGTAATCACTTGGATTCCAACAGGTCCCTAAGCATTTTAAGCAGAATTTTTATATGATTTCAGGGGCTGCTATTCAGGAGAGTTTTTTTATATGTTTTCAGGGCTGCTATTCAGGAAAGTTCTTTAAGACTTTTACTGCATTTCAAATATGCAGGAGCAAAGTTTGGGTGGCCAGCTGTTTAAAGATAGATTTTGTGTGAGGTGTTCATGATCTTCCTATTTAGGACTGAGGATAATTTGTGGCTGATTTTTGAGTAGCATCTTATGACTGTGTGTGTGTTCCTTAGGAGAAGGACTGTCACTGGAATGGGAAGGAATTGCATCATGAGAGGGGACTGGATTGGTGGGGTGTGGAGTAAGTGTGGCTCTCTTTTACTGTGTGCTAGCATTGGTTGCTGTGGGTTTAGTGGTTGACTGTGTTGACAAAAGATGCCAGTTTGCCTTTCAATATTTCTTTTTTCTTTATGCTACATGTAATGACATAAGCAACTGAAGCCCTAATCCTCGCCTTTTCCTGCATGAGTGAGATAGCATTAAGAACAGATGACAAAGCCTTAGTGAAATTTGTTTTTTTCTACAACACTGTATAATATGTACTTGTTAATTTCAAGTTCAAGAAAAATATATAATATACTGCTCATACTATGCAATGAAATTACAACAAGCTCACATTATTCTTAATTCTTCCAACACACAAAACAAACTCACCCTCACCAAAATCCTAAAGTTTCTATCAATGCCTCCCATCTTAGTAAAGATTATCATTAATAAAATCTACATCAAAGCAAGGTAAGAAAACTGTTAGAAAAACAAATAAGAGTTACAAATTGATGATTTTGGTCCCATTTCCTACTTACAGTAGTATCAGGGTTTTAGCTAAGTTTCAAACTGGAGGATTTCCCCTAAAATATTGAATTGAGTGGGAAAACTGATTATGTCTGCTCAGTTGTGAAGTGACATAATGCATACAGTCACCTCATGCTCATATATAAAAATCATTTTTAAATACATTCATCAGATAGTAATATCTGTATCATGCATCTACATACTCTCTACACAGTCTCATCAAATCTAGAGACAAATGCATTGTTCAACTGTGATCTACTATAATAAAATCAATGTTAGGATATGTGAAAGACTTAAAATCTTTAAAATCTCTTAGAAACAAATAAATTCTTTTACATAACAAATTCATATATATTTTTATTGTGTGCTTGGTAACCCTTTTAAACATTCCATTTCCATACTAAATACTGTTTTAATACCATCATCCCTCTTTTTAGTCAATCTATTAAATGGCTGAGATATATCAATTATGGTTCTGTGACATTTATATCAACTGAACATCTATCTACGGAGGAATATATTTTGATGCTGAAAAGGATCTCTTCTCTGGATTGCCAGAACCACCTGAGAGCCAACAAAGCTTATCGCATGCTTGTATGAATATCATTTCCTGCTAACAACAACATAACATTCAACTGGTTTCCTGCATGACATCTTAAGCTGGCACTGAAACCTGCACCACAGCTTTCATTCCTATCCCTCTCCCTACCATTAATCACCCAAGCAGGCATTAAGACTCATAGCACTATAATCCTCATATACCAAAATTAATCATGCACCAAAGAAAGAATAAGCAGGAGATAAAGGTCCCTAGGAACTGTTCCTCCCAAGAAGACTAGGAAAAAATCTCTCCTCCAGTGATTAAGCAAGTTTTCCCACGATGAAGAAACCAGTACTTTCCAAAACAACCCATATAAAACAGTAAAACTGGGAGGACAAGTTCTGTTTAGGTGTCCAGTCTCTACAACAAAATAGCGAACAACAAAACAGCGAGGACTCTTGCCATTATAAAGGTTCATAAGATATGTCTGGTATAATAAATTACATGTTATGTATCTATGTGGGGAAATGACCACAAGAACTTTACATTCCTCAGGGAAATGTGCAGTATAATCCCTAAGTGTGGAGAACCTACAAAACTTATAATCGAAATTTACATATCAAACATGACTATAACAACAACATAGTAGTTGGAAAGCATCTAATGACCATGGAGGCATATTACCAGTACTACCAACCTGGGCATTGGAAGGGTTATGATGGATGCATAGTAAGCCAGCACTTTAGTGGTTGTCAAGTTGCACTCTTCTATCCAAGTGGCTTTCTTTTCTTTCTGCCTCACCCAAACAGGACTACTAGCATTCTGTCCACAAACATACAGTCTCTCCTGGTTATGTATAACATTTGACAACACTTAACTCACACAGCTAATTATTTGTAACTAGATATTCCTGGGGTGAACACTATGCACTAGCCCTGCCTTTCGGCAAATGGAAGGAGTGAAAAATAGAAGTAGAAGGTAGGAATATTTATGCAGGAGCATAAGGTTGAAACATAAGGTAGAGGAAGTATGTAAGAACATTAGGCAGGAGCATTAAATAGTAGTAGTCAGTAAGAACATTTGGCAGGAGCATTAAATAGTAGTAGTCAGTAAGAACATTAGGTAGGAGCTTGTGCAAATACTGCATTAGAGTTGCCCTCTGCCAGTGGCCTGTTAAGAATTAGGCACTAAAGGCTAAGAAGTGGCACTGAAGTTCACTGGTTATGGAGGCTATTGCCAAGGCCACCCTCTTGAGGAAGTCCCAAGTGGGAACAGGCATAAGTGATATACACATGAAGACAGAGATAAAACAACAACAGACTTCAAAGATGCCATTCTTTAAATAATATGCCAATACATTACTGTCCTGATGGCATCCACCTATAAATTATCAAAATAAAAAAATGTAGGGATGATACCTTCAAACAAAACATGGAGTGAAATGTTCTTAAAACAGTACAATTTGAAATAATCTATGGTCTTTTGTTCTAATTCTCCTTTGGTACCTAGATAAAATTACAGCACAATGCACATACTATAAAGGGACATTCAGTTTCAACAATACTGCATATTTTTCAAAGTATACCGGTCAAAATCCTACCTTTCATCATCATGGATGATTCCAAACAAATCTATGTTTTGTCTGCTTTCTAATACATGTCTAATAGAAGTCTATTACTGGTATTCAAATTTAACAAAGGCTTTTCTAATATAGATCTAACAAGCTGCTTAAGGTTTGATTCATCTGATTCCACTCACAGATATGGATATAATCTTGAGGGACAATGTTTTACCACAAATGAGGCAAAGTACTTATCTTCAAAGGATCATTATTCACCCGTTTGAGTGCTTGAAAGCAGTACTACAGAAAGGTTACCAGACTTTACATTTCACTTCAAGTCAACAACAAACATTATTGGTGCCTCTTCAGTTACATGAATAGATTGCACTTTTTTCTCCTTAAATAATCTGCATACTCTTTTACTACACTAATCTGTGAGTTTCTGATATCTACCACTATTACACACAGCCATGAAAGAATGCACTGGTCTGATGTCGTCAAAATCCTTTTTAATTTCTTTGTAATCATTCTGATGACCAAAAGACATATCAGAATGAAACCAAATTTATTATATCTTATGCAATGGACACTGTCAGCTGATACTGTTAATGAAGAATCACTTGTGGAAAATTCAGTATGTCAGAAAAAATAAATGATTCAGTTACACATTACTCTGTTACAATAATAAAAGCTTTCTTGGTTATCTTAATAGATTTAAATCACATTACACAAACAATATTCATTATAGTCAGTTTCAGAAAGCACTTGTATTCTTATTACACTAGGTTTACACAAATCTGCTAATATAGAGTTTTCTAACATTATCAGGTATGCTGATAAATTCATATGTCACTATGGATGTTTTGTCTGTGTGAAAAATCCTTTAGTTTCAGGGATTGTAATAAAGTATATATGGCTACAAGTAGAGCAAGTAAAGATTTTCAACATAATCCCATTCATCCCAGTGACATCTAATACTAATATTTTAGTTGGGTTGCACCTAACCTTAAATAATTCTTGTTCTCATCACCTTAAGTACTTCTCATTCTAAACAATGTTTATATTGTATATCCTTATCCATTTACGGTTGCATTCTGAGACAATTTAAAGGAAACCAAAGTCTTCATGACAACAAATGTTTTCTTAAATTCTGGTAATCTGTCAGGTGTAATTCAAGTTCCTTACTTACAAAGGACCCTTAGACTTTGCTTAAAAGGTGTTCAATAAAAAAAAACTTCTTGAAGTTTCTTACACACTAAAAGGTGATAACCACATTACCACCAGACTAGAAGCAGCAAACAAAAGCCCTTCATCTATGCTTTATGTACGATTAGTTGTCAAAATACTGTAGATATAAAATCTTAAAAGTGCTAAAATGGAATTTGCCATCAAGGAATACATTGTGATGATTTTTTTTTTTGCGAATTAAAAGTGTACCTTCACCAGATGTAAAAAAAAAAAATCCTAATTCAAATAAATGTATCAGCCAATCTAATGAATGTGCTACAGTCAAAAGAAAAGCTTTAGCATTTTCATCCAAACTTCAAAATACAAATACTCCAACCACATTTGAAAATTTAAGAAAGTTTCACAGTCATAAAAGGGATGGACTTAACATTACCCAAATGCAATGGAAACTAGTTCAACGAATAACCCAACATCACAAAAGCCAATTTCCTGTTAAGTCCAAAGTAAAACAGACTGCACCTGCCATTTAAGTTGACAAGGTTTATGAGAAAAAGTTGAAGATGAATAAGCAAACAATCAACATGCAAAATTAACATCTAACTGCCAACAGCCACAATGAAAAGGGCAAAATGAGAACAAAGAATTTCAAGGCATCAAATGGCTAAGAGGATTGCTGAATTAGCACTAAATGTTGCTCCAGTCAGGAACAAAAAATGAATCAGACATGTACACTACTTAATAAGGGTTCCACATTCAAGAAAAAAATAATTCAAGCCACAGGCTAATCAGCATCATCAGATCCTAAGGGAATAGACACTTAACATGAACTAACCACCAATCTCTCAATATCAATAAGACCCAAGAAGACACACCATCTCATTCTAGGTCAGCAAACAATGTTTGGAATTCAGAATGCCTAGTTGCATTACCATGTCAACAGCTCATTCCTAATCTAATACAATTTTGTGAAATTTGCATCATCCTTTTCAGCATCCTCCTTCAAAAAGCTAACACCAATCATAATAAGGATTGGTAACCTCACACTCATTGGCTCGTTGAATGCTGTAAATGACTCTAAGGGGCACAGAAATCTTTAACAGAATGTGACAATTAAAATCTATGCAAAAACCAAAGCAGCCACATAAAATGTGACCTGCAACTTGGATACAAGTTTAATGATATCCAGATTCCTAAAAGTTTTCATATTTGGCATGAAGGATAAGGAGCATTTAGGAAGGAAATTACATTCAAACTTAACATTTCTGCTAAACAATGTGGGCTCTCTTTTGACAAGTCCTTATTTCAACCACGGAAAAGTTTAAGAAAAAACAAAAAATCTAATTAGATGATTCTAATCACAGCATTTTCAGGTTTTTTCAAGAATATAGGGCAGGAAAAAAAGTACACTCACTTGGTGTGACTGTCACTGACAATATGACTTTCAATGGGGAGCAGTCGGCTTCAACCAAAAGGGGTAGACCAGTTCCCCACCATAGCTAAAACCCTGAACAGTATATCGTAACAATATAGAAGATAAGCTTAGGTAATAAAAGACAGTCCTTGAAAACTCTAACATAAATCTTTACCACTGACTAAAATGGCAATTATGTAAAAAGCTAGTTTGATAACACCAAGCTTATCTTCAGTGACATCTTGGAAGTAAAGGGTCTGAGGGACAACTGTTAAAAAGAAAGATCTCTGTAAGTAGTTCAACAAAGACCAAGACCACACTAGTGAAGTCAATAATTCTCATAATTACTTGTTAGTAAACTTTTAGATTATCATCAGTTTTAACAAACCCTTCACTCCCAAGTGTATTGAAAGTAAAGAACTCAACACTCACCCCCTGAACCTCTGAGTCTCCTTGTTCCTCTATTCCACCCTCACTGTAACCTTCACCTCCAGCAAAACTAGCCAAGTCATTATCACCATCCCAGTTATCTGAAGACTAAAAGAAAATAAACACTAGAATACTGCCTGTAAACTACAATTTATATGAGGTAAAAAAAAAACTAAACTTTCATTACTACTCTGGAAATGAATAGAGATTAATTTAAACAAGATCGAAATTTGAATTGTGCTTGTAATAATGTCCAAGCTTACAACCAATATTCTGAATCTCACGATCAGCATGTGGTGACCAATGATACATAAACCTCTAAGTGCACCTCTTAGCATTTGGCTCCATATTTAGTAAAAGTGCACAATCTAATTAATGTATACAATACACTTACACATATCTAACGGTACATGTGAAAAGCTCCCTACAGATCCAGAAGGGATTCCATGTTAAAATGTTTAAGAACAATCCTCCAAATCCAGCCTGTGTTTTTTCACCATCCTGATCCACTCACTTCCTTACTGCTCTTTCTGGTTCTCCCCTGAAAATACTGCTTACTTTCTTCACTTTGACTGCTTAACACATATGCATCTACAACTCTTACACCCCTAAGTCAATTCTTAATACTTCATGATCCACATGTAACTAAGTCACACATATCTAACATGCCAAATGTTTCAATCTACTTACAATCATCCTTTCTACCTCATAAATTTGATTCAGACGCAAATTCGTAAAATCTGTCATGGGTGGTACAGGCAATCATGTTGTATCCATGTCTTCAAGTATCATTGGAGGTTACTTGTTTAGCAAAACCGGGGCCCCTAAACCCTAAATAATATTTAATATAATGAGGGCAGTGCTGCTAAGGGGAACAAGAAAAAACAATGACAAATCCTCAATTAGGTAACTAGAATCAGCAAATCATACACAACTAGCAAAATTTTAATCAGTTAAATGAGCAATGGCATATATCAACATTATTTTACTCCTATTTCATTTCAGCTCAAAATCACTGCAAAGCTATTCACTATATAGGAAAAAACTTTTTGGACTTTAAATAAACCAAAACACACCATCAATAACTTTCATAATAAATCCCTTCCACCTCTCTTCCAATTTGATCAATCAATGAATACCACTCCAACTGATAAAGTAGCTCTCTCTGATACCTTAATTTCCTTTAAGTCCAACTCTGAATAATTCTGAATTCAACTCTCCACCCCTATCTCCAACTGAACCTATGCAAGGTCTTCCAAATACTCTCCTAGCTCCAGTGGAAAAGACATAAAGCCCAAAGGGCCTAATGCACTTCTGAACTAGCTCTGATCATTGCTTGGCTATTTCACCTTCCTTCCTCTTGGAAACAAGACCCAGTGTAGCCCAACCCTAAGAAAACAGACCACTCTAACCACAACTGCTCTCACTTGTCTCCATCTTTGAAATTCTGACTACTTTTTCAAACTAGGTTCCAATCCTCCTGTCTGCTCAGCAATACAGATTTTGCAGTGTCACATCTACTTGTGATTTCCATGTGGCTCATCATTCAGCCTCCTCCTCTGGTTTAAACTTTCGTCATACCCATCAACAAATCTAAAGCTCCTGACAGGGTGTAGCAAAAGCCTATGTGCGCTGTACTTCGCTTTATTTTTGTTCCTCTCTGTTCCCTAGGGCACTGCTTCCTCACTATATGCTTCACTGCAGTAGTCACTGATGAAAAAAACTTCCCTCTCTCATCCTATCAACAATGGCATTTCTCAGGGATACTGTCCTGTCGCCAATTTAACCTTTCTCCTCTCTACTACTTCTAACCCTCTTCACTCTCATACTTATGATTTCACTTTACACACTACAACATATTTTGCCTCCCCATCTCCTACGAATACTCATTCGTTTTCTCATATTGAACGTATTTCTTCTCTCAAAGCGGACCTGTGCAACATCTCAAAATGATTGGTTGGCTAGTTAGCTGGGTTTAAGAAATATCATCTGCTAAGGTCATGAAGGCTGTTAACATCAACATAAAATCATTGAATGGAAGATCTTGACCACCTTCTTCAGGGGTTAACACTACTTTAATTCTAAGACCAAATTCACTTTCACTTTGTATGTAGCTCATCCTCAATTTGGAGGAGCAGTAACCAGGCTAAATGTAATAGTGCTAAAATGCTATTTCTCCAATTATCTCTCGTTTAAGTCACTCATTTCCCTTTGTTTAAAACCAGACAACCACAATTCAACCCTGTAATAACACAGTTTATTAAAGTCATATCCTCCAATGGATCCTGGAAACCCCCACATAATCTTTCACCACATTGTCTGATTCCCCAAAACTGGGGTGATGATGAACAGGTGATGTACTTTTTCTTGTATGCAGCTATTCCATACTTACAGAAACTCATAATTACATTTGGAGTAGTTGGTAAGCAGCCACCAATGAGGGATATATATTACCACAACTACCTGCCTGGGTATTTGGAGGGTTAGTGACAGCTGCATGGTGTGCCAAGACTTCAGTGGCTGTCAAGTTGAACTCCCCTTACCCAGGTAGCTGTCTTTTCTTTCTGCTTCACCCACACATGGTCTACTGGCATTCTTTCCACAGACATAGAATCTCTCCTTGTCACACACAACACTTGACAAAACTAAACTCATACAGCTCATTCTTTATAACTCTAGATATTCCTTCCTGTGGTGAGTGCTATGTGCTAGCCCTGCCTTTTGGCAAAATTGTAGGAGAAGTAGATAGAAGTAATAGGTAGGAATGTTTAGGTAGGAGCATTAGGTAGAAGTAGTGTGTAGGAACGTTAGAGAAAACTCTGCAAACACTGCACTAGACTAGGCCTCTGCAAGTGGCCTTTTAAGGGTGAGGCACTAAAGGCTAATAGGTGGCACTGGAGTTCACTCGTTACGGAAACTCTATTGCCATGGCAGCCTCCTTGAGGGAGTTCTAGAAAGGAGCAAGCTTCAGAGATATAGATAGATAGATATCTCTGTAACACTCTGCTGCCCTCTTCGTGATAGCACAATTGCGCATCCCTCTTTCCCTCTTCCCTGATCATTTTTATTTATTCTCACTCATACAGATTCTCCATACAGTCCCATAACTTGCTTTCATCATTTTCATATTCACTTCATACACCCTGCCCAAGAATGTAGGTTTCCCCAGTCCCCAGCACATCAAAATTATAACTTTAAATTTTCCCCTCAAGCTCCCTCATTTTACTCTCACCAGTCATCCTTTTAACATTCAGAGCCATCACCCTCAATTGCTCATCCCTTTTATGCCCCAGCATAACTAGTTGATATATACATGTAAATTAAAATTTGGAAGAATGGATGTGATATGATTAATGAATTATTATGAGAACTCCATCATTCAATGCAGAAGTATGAAAAATTTTTAGTTATAAATGGTGTGAGTAAGATGGAAAGTGGAAATAGACACACTTCGATATCATGGGAAGATGGAGTGTTAGTTTAGCAGGGGAAAGGTGCAGGCATGGTGGATCTGTGTACTGTATCAGTGATGAAAATAGATATAGTTTGAACCTGTTGGATTTATGTACTGAATGTTATGGAGATGTAGATTGATTTATTACCACATATGTAGGGCATTCACATTTCATTTAGACTTTGCATTTGTGGATAATGCATTGCAGAAAGGTAGTGTACACCAGAGATTCAAACAATCTTGGTGTGGAAGTCAGATTGATATGTGCAGCACTGTAGAGTAAAATTGCATATATACTACCATGCTCTTCCCTGCAAAATCCCAAACTCAATTTCTGAGTAGTAGTACACAATTGAACAAGTAGAATGAGAGCCTTGCCAAATGGTGGCGTATGGGAAACTTGAACTTATTGTTGAAATGAAATAGGGAGGAATGGTTTGGGAAGAGCTGTCTGACAATCCTTCATGTGCCACACAGGGAGTGTTTTCAGAACCAGACTATGGAAATGGGTTTAAGTGCTGACTAGAGTTCCACAGCCATCTGTGACTAGTATCTTCCAGTGATATTTTTCTCAGGAAGGCATCCTGCTGACAGAGCTTCATGGCCCTTCAATGAGAAGTCCCTGAGAAAGGTTTCTGGGACAGTTTAGGACTTCAGGATGATTTGTTTGATGTGAATGACAGTGTTCCTTGCCTACAAAGGAAGTTTGGAGGTATGAGGTAACACAATGTTTTGATCTTTAAGATAGTTGATTGTAGAATTAGACTGTGAGAGAACCCACTAGACAAAGACTGTGATGAATTTTCTCCTTGCTTCTGGGCAGAAATAAGAATGCCCTTGTTGGTAAATTTGACTTTCATTCTTTGTGAGAAATTTGGGGTTAGGGTGAATTTTCAACCAATCCAGGTCTTGATGAGAGTTGAGGAATTTCCAGTGATGAAACTGTTAATCTCACTCTCTACATTTTGAGGCTGGAATGATAAAAAAAACAGCAATTTTGGTGAAAGCCTTCGGCAAGAAGATTAGACTATCAGGTTGTATTCAGTGACCAAGTAGATTTCAGAGCTGTAGCACTAGCTCCTTCAAGAATGAAGGACTATGTTAGCTTGTTAATTATGGAACTATAAGATTATTTTCACACCAAAGTGAAGGGGGTTCTTGAAGTACAGATTAAAAATTTTAGGAGGCTTATGTATTAATAGAGGCAAGGAAGGAAGGTTTATGTTGTCTGAGGTGATGGCTTCTGGGTTTTTGCGAGTTGTAGAGGATCTGATAGATCAAGAGGAATCATTGGCAGTGAGTTTTCTGTACTAGGGCTGGTATACTAGGAAGAGAAATTATGGAATGCTTAGACAAAAAAGTGTGAAGGCTAGTAGAATGGAATTAGGGCTGGATTTAGTTGATGGTAAAAAAGGAAAGGGAACCATGGCTATGCCCACTGAAGTGGTTCTGTAAGGGTTGCTCACTCACCAGAAAAAGTTCAAGCTTCTAAAGAATAACAACAAGTGTTTCCCATGTTGAAAACATGTGGTTTTTCTTCTACCCCTCAGATATCAGAACATTCAGAATCAGCCCCTAATGGTGTCAGGGTAGACCCTGGGCTGTCATCATCTTTTGATTATTTTGTAGTTGTCCTTCTATCTAAAAGAAAGGGAGGTCCACTCCAGTCTTCTGCCAAAGCAAAGAAAATCCCTTTAAGCCAAATTAATTTTCAAGTGTTGCTTATATATGGGGGGACCCATACCTGTGAGTTTTGGCTTTTGTTCCTCAGTCTTCAGTTTTCCTTACAATGAAGGTAAGGTTTTCACTCCAGGACCAAGAGCTTCTTCTAGAACCGTGTAATTCAAAGGATTATTGATTGGTTTTTGGCCCATAGAAATCCGATTCTTATGCTTCAGATCAGGTATTTGCATCTGCAGAACCTATTTTTGATATATCCCTGCTTAAAATTGAGTTAAACCTTGATTCTTATGGAAGCTTTTCCAGTCATCCCTGATGACTCTTACAAGTTAAACATCAACTCTCAGGGAGCTTAGTAATAGTTGATCTCTGATGTTTCACTTCTACAGCCTCCTTCTTGGAAGAAAATATCAGTTATTTCTAAAAACAAGCACTTAGATCCCGTGTCTAATCCCGGTTGTCTTAGGTGGCATGTCATAGAAACCCAAGCTAAGTTAATGAAAGATAAAGTCTGTGTTTCAGGCTTTCAGAATGCCTTTTTCTTGTATATACCATTTTTGAGCATTCTGATGTCTTGCAGAGGTTTGAAGTGCTAGATTCCATCTTCAACCAGAAGCCCAGACCTCTCCTTCACAATTTTTCAGGGCGCATTCTAAATGAGAATGCTCACTATACTTTGGAATTTCTTCAGATTGGTGAGCTAGACAAAGAAAGAAAGAATGAATTTTCCCATGTCTGAGTTACATTGGGTTGAGCTGGCCAAGATGGATGGGATTTGGAGAATCTTTTGGTTTACTCCTTAAAGTCTTTCCTTCTTTGCTTATGATACAGGAAAGCTGACTCATGGTCTCTGTTTATGTGTCTAATAATGACTCTAATAATTGCAGATTCTTCCCCTTTATTACAGAGCATTTAGTTATGTTAGATTTTATTTGGAGAGCCATGGATCTCGTACTTGAATTCTTATCTTTCTCATGCAGACAAAACCCAATCTCCATTTTCAAAACAGCAACACCAAATCTGAAACAGAATTCTGTGCGCTCCGCTGTACGGGTTGTCGAGGCATCACAAGTTCCACTAAGCGTACCTTGGAAGTTTGTTTGGCCCTCTTACATTCGGGCCATGATAATCCCAAACTTCAGACAAATCAGAAGGAGGTTGACATGTTGAGAATGTAGATGATAGGCTGTGTTTTCTATCAGTAGGTTAAGTGCAGTTAGAGGTGCTTGTCCTCATTCTTCTCCATGTTTTTTTGTTTTTTTCCATTATGGTTATTCAGAAGGCATTCGGCCCAGTTCTGGTAAAACATTTGCTGTAAGCAAAACAGTGTTTCTTAACCCAAGTACATAACTATTAAGTAATGGTAAAAGGAGTCATGAAGTTAGGAACTGTGCCATTTCTTCTATTCCATTGAAAGAAGGCAAAGATGGCTCTTTGAGGCAGTCTATTTGGTTCTGGAGAACAAGATCATCAAGTACAGGTACACCGCCAAATTTCCGGCAACTGATGGTTCATCACCTCTTTTAGTCTGGACAAAATTATGTGAGGGAACTTGAAATTACCATGGCCACCAGACTGGTTTACTGGACAGCCATTGATGGCATTGTGTGTAGGATGTGCTTATTTACATTCTTTACACTGCACTTGTTGGTGGTGATACTGCAATTCTGTGAGATTCTTAGCTTATTTTGCTTAAATTTATCCCTAGCTATGGCTTCTAAGACATATGAGAGTGTCAGTCGTGGCGTCAAACGTAAACATCAGTCCATATCGATCCAAGATAAAGTAGAACTGTTGAAAAAAATGGACTGTGTTGTTTCAGTGCATAAGCTTTATGACATCTACAGTATTGGTTCATCAACTGTTTATGATATAAAGAAGCAAAGGGAGAAAATATGGAAATTCTATGCAGACAGCAATTCCAAGAAGTAAATGACAATTAGAAAAACTATGAAAGATAGTAAGAGAACTGAGCACGATCGAGTGATGATGGAATCCTTCCTGCTGATATATTACATTATTTATTTTTTTATTTATGCAGCCTCGACTACTTTTTTAATCCTCTTACCCAAGCCTTTGTGGATTATCCTGACTTCTTACAATCTTAGTATGTCCCCATTAATTTTTGTGTGGGATGAGTGAGTTGATGGTTTGATGTAGAGGTACACCTGATTTATGAAGATAAGCTTTTTAGAGTGGATTTACGTGTGCATCAAGCCTCAAATGCACTTGTCCTCTCTGTATGAACATAGACTGTATGAACATAGAGCAAATGTACATCTGCGTTGAACTTCCAACACACTTATCTCGTGCATTGCTGAATGTGAACACTTGCTGAAATGGTAAGAAGCTAGGATGATCCACAAAGGCTTGGATAAGGGGATGAGAAAAATTTTTGAGGCTCCATATATAACAACAAATACCATAATGAAACATCAGGAAAGATAACTCTGCTTGTCAAAAGTGGCTAGGAAACTAGTAGTTAGGAACTAGTAGTGACATCGTTGAAGGAGGTCGAGCCAGTGGTTGACACTAGTCAGTCAGAAGGGGACACTTATAGACACTCGGCAAGATGGAATTTTTGTCTCCATTTAAATGATGTATTCTTCTATCATGTTGTTAGGTTGTGTAAATAAGGCTTTATGCCAAAATGTAACAGTGTAAAACTCCAGCTCCATCCTGTGTTTTTCTACCACCCTAATCCATTCATTTGTCAATATGGATTTACATATTTGTGGTATCTTGAATGGGTGTATTCTTTAGTCAGATTCACAGTAGAGTCTCTTTTATGATCTACAACAGATTTGGGCTTCGCACTATACTTTACAGAGTACTGTAGTATCTCCCATCTCCCTGGAATTCTCTTAATGCATGAAAGGAATGAGAGTTGGTGATGCATGTGTACACAAAGGGAAAGGAAGAAATAGGAAAGCAGCAGATTAAGGTAGAGGAAGAGGAATCAGTATAGATCAGAGAATAGGATATTACAGTTTTTGAATTGCGATGTGGAGTCTGTGAATGTGTGTTGTAAGCAGTTAAATGAGAGTAGAGTTTGAGTTTAAGGAGAAAAGAGAGCTACTTTTGAGAGAGGGCAACACATGTACTTTTGTAGCATTGGACTTAATGATGACTCATCAGTATGATATCTGTAAATATGGGGCAAAAGGCATTGAAGCTCAGTATGATGATATGATAGGTCATCTTCCATGATAAGCCAAAATGCTGTATGTTTGTTACAGGGGTATTATAAAGTTCAGAGTCAAGAAATCATCTGAGTTCCATTCCTAGAGTATGGGGCAGAGATTACAGTCATTAAAGATTCCTTTAGCAAACTTAACAATATTTCCATCTGTCATATCTAGACATACTTTTACCAAACATAACACAATTTAAGAGGTCTCACTCATGGGGATATTTTCTGAAATCCTTGAGATTTTTTATGAAGTAGATATCTGAATGCTGTATTATATGTGCAGTGTGATTTCAGTGCTCCTTTATCATGGATGTTTAAAAGTATATAGATATTTTTTATGTCAGATTTGTAAAGATTATATCGATCAGTTATTTCTCAATAGCTGAAATTTTTTCTTTGTACATCAACCTACCTTTATTTACTCATTTCATGGAGCTTTATATGTATGTGAAGAGTATAGTCTTATTCACTGAGAACATATGATTATGATTTTATTTTTTATGTGATAAATTTATGGAAATTGCTCATCTTATAAGGTGTTTTTTACTGATATAACCATGAAGATATGTAGAGCCTCTTATCTATCTATCTGAGCATTAATATTGAAGATAATGACGCACAATTAGATAGAAGTTTATTCATTATATATATATATATATATATATATATATATATATATATGTATATGCATCTTCAGTTTACTTTTTTTATTTCTGAAATGTTTAATTTTCAGGCTGAAGCAGATTTAAGGAAGGCTCAGGCAGACTTTGATAGACAGGCAGAAATTACAAAGCTTCTGCTAGAAGGTGTACGGTAGGTGAAATAGCTGACAGTAAAGCTTTGAATACTTACTCTTGCTCCTCCTCCTCCTTTCCCTTTTTTTATTTCATTTTTTACAAAACTTCATTTTTTCTTTACAAGACTCACACCATTTATCTTTGTACCTTATCAACGTTTTATCTTCCCATATTGTCTTATTGTGATTACGTAAATATTTTCTTGATTTACACTTCATTTTGCATTTCATGATGCTCCTTGCATCATCTTCACTTTGGGAAAATGAAGTATGGTGAAGCTGGGAGGTCATGATATCCCCTGCTGGTGGAAATAGGCTTCGGGGACTTTGTGCTTATATGGATAAATCTTTAACTTATGAAATTAATTTGTGTTTCCTCAGTAGCTTTTGTTATGTGGTATCAACCAAATCACATTGTTGGACAATCAAAGGGTATTATTTGCAATTTTTTGCTTCATCAGAAACTACCCTCTGCTGAGGAAGTAAGTTTTATCATTAAAGCTTCCTTTTGCTTTTTGTCTTCATCTATCTGTAACTACCACATGCATTCATAAGTACCTGTATTTATGCACCACTGTTTTGTATTGGCCTGTAACAATCCCCATTTATTTTTTTTTTTCTCATTCTTATCCCACACACATTACCCATTGCTATCTTACAATCCCTTAAATGCTTCCACATTTCTTTTATTCCATCTTATTCTTTTAAGAAGACAGTGAGCCTTGTGTTCTCCATTTCTTGCTATTTCTTTTCTGTTACTTTATCCTCCTGCTTTTTATTTTAGATTATTTTTGAAAAAGTTGTATCCAGTTTAACCTGTTTTGTCAAGTACATTATCTCTTTTCCTTTGATTACAAGCCTTTTCATTTTCTTTTTAACATCTGTTCATGATTATGAAAAAGTGTTCTACAATTTTACCTGTCTTGTTAAGTGTAGTATCTTTTCTCCTTTAATTACCAGTCTTTTCATTTTCTTTTTTTAACACCTGTAAATAATCCAAAAGAGTTTTAAATCTGCTATATTCACAGTATTAAGTGGATTTATGAAAGAATTTTCTTATGAAACATATTACTCGAAAACCTTGTTCATCCAGACATCAGTTACCCAAAATGTATCGGTGATTTTTAAGCATTGAGATTATCATGTACTTCTTGTGGATCCTCCAATATCTAAACTAAATATGGATATTGACAATAACTAAATAGTACCAACATCAACAAAATCTTTGTAATGTGGGTTCTTTGCATCATACTGTTTGCTTAACAATGCATCACTCATATCAGCTTGAATCAGTCATTAGACAGCTGATAAGGAGCCAACATGCTGTTTTATTAGTTTTTTCAGTTGTATTCATTCTAGTGATAAAGGAGCATCTCTCATGTGTTGTAGTGAACAATTCTTTTATGTTTTAGATTTACTGTATATACTTATTTACAATTAATTATGGCACTGCCATGTTGCTGAGATATACCAAAAAATAGATATTTGTAAGAATCAGAAAAGAATGTGGGATTGGTGATGTCACTGAAAGAATACAAACTTGGTTGAGAAAGAATTATGATATTGAAAATACTTTGCAAAATATCAGGATCTTTATTGTAAAGAGCATGCCATCATTAAGAAGGGCAAAATGTTTTGGAACTGACATGAATGAATTTAACTAGACATGACAAATTGACGAAGCTATACTTGAGAGATATAAACAACACAGAGTCACAGATGAAACTATCTTGGGGAACAAGTTTAGGACAAGGCCAGTTGTTTTCCCCTTTTGTCATAGAAGGCAACTAAAGGGGAAACAGGAGTCAAGAGGGGAGTGCTCATCCTTATTGAAGGCTCAAATTGGGGTGTCAGTGTGTATAGTTCTAACCAAGACAAGAAGAGAGGAGAGATAGGTAGTATGTTTGAGGAAAGAAACCTAGATGTTCTGGCTCTGAGTGAAACAAAGCTCAAGGGGAAGGGGGAAGAATGGCTTAGAAACATCTTGAGAGTAAAGTCAAGGGTTGGTGAGAGGATAAGAGCAAAGGAAGGAGTAGCACTATTACTGAAGCAGTAGTTGTGGGAGTGTGTGATAGAGTGTAAGAAAATAAATTCTAGATTGATGTGGGTACAACTGGAACTGCATGGCAAGAAATGAGTGATTTTTGGTGCTTATGCTCCTGACCATGAGAAGAAAGATCATGAGAGGCAGGTGTTTTGGGAACAGTTGAGTGACTCAGCAGTTTTGGTGCATGAGACTGGATATTAGTGATGGTTGATTTAAATGTGAAAGTAAGTAATGTGGAAGTTTAAGGTATAGTTGGTGCACTTAGGATATTCAGTTTTGTGAATGGAAATGATGAAGAGCTTGTGGAATTGTCTGTTGAATAAAGAGTGGTAATTGGGACTTTTTTATTGTTATCATACTTGATTGTGATTGTTGTTTCCCGCGTCATTAAGGGAGCACCAGGGAACGGATGAAGAAGGACCCATTCACTCATATACACACATATTTATATTCATGCACATACACATGCATATACATGTGCAAATCAACATATACACATATACATACACAGACATATACATATTTAAACATGTACATATTCATACTTGCATGCCTTCATCCGTTCCTGGAGCTACACTGGCCCACAGGAAATGGCATCGCCAACCCCTGTGTCAGCAAGGTAGTGCCAGGAAAACAGACATAAAAGGCAACTTTCGTTCACAGTCTGTAGCTGTCATGTGTAATACACTGAAACCACAGTTCCCTATTCACATCCAGGCCCCACAGACCCTTTCATGTTTTACCCTGGTTCAGTCCATTGACAGCATGTCGACCCTAGTATACCACATCATTCCAGTTCACTCTATTCCTTACAACCCTTTCACCCTCCTGTATGTTCAGGCCCTAATCACTCAAAATCATTTTCTCTCCATCCTTCCACCTCCAATTTAGTCTCTTGCTTCTCCATGTTCCCTCCACCTCTCACACATATATCTTCTTTGTCAACCTTTCGTCACTCATTCTCTCCATGTGTCTGGACCATTTCAACACACCCTCTTCTGCTCTCATGACCACTCCTTTTTATTACTGCACATCTTGCTTACCCTTTCATGACTTACTTGATCAAACCACCTCACACTGCCAATTGTCCTCAAACATTTCATTTCCAACACGTCCACCCTCCTCTGCACAGCTCTATCTGTACCCCATGCCTCACAACCATATAGTATTGTTAGGACTGCTATTCCCTCAAACATACCCATTTTTGCTCTCAGAGATAACATTCTCTCTTTCCACACATTCTTTATCACTCCCAGAACCT
>JAUUDZ010097816.1:0-11456 GCA_032361705.1 Panulirus versicolor
ACATTCGTTCACACTCAGTCTCTAGCTGTCATGTATAATGCACCGAAACCACAGCTCCCTTTCCACATCCAGGCCCCTCAGAACTTTCCATGGTTTACTCCAGTCGCCTCAAATGCCGTGGTTCAATCCATCGACCGCACGTCGACCCCGGTATACCACATCGTTCCAATTAACTCTGTTCCTTGAACGCCTTTCACCCTCCTGCAAGTTCAGGCCCCGATCGCTCAAAATCTTTTTCATTCCATCCTTCCACCTCCAATTTGGTCTCCCACTTCACCTCTTTCCCTCCACCTCTGACACATACATTCCCTTTGTCAGCCTTTCCTCACTGATTCTCTCCAGGTGATCAAACCATTTCAAAACACCCTCTTCTGCTCTCTCAACCACACTCTTTTTATTGCCACACATCTCTCGTACCCTTTCATTTCTTACTCGATCAAACCACCTCACACCACATATTGCCCTCAAACATCCCATTTGCAACATATCTACCCTCCTCTGCAAAACTCTATCTATAGCATATGCTTCGCAACCATACAACATTGTTGGAACCATTATACCTTCAAACATACCCATTTCTTACTTTCCAAGATAATGCTATCGCCTTCCACACAATTTTCAACGCTCCCAGAACCTTCGCCCCCTCCCCCACCCGTGTGAATCACTTCCACTTCCATGGTTCCATCCGCTGCCAAATCCACTCCCAGATGTCTAAAACATTTCACTTCCTCCAGTTTTTCTCCATTCAAGCTTACTTTCCAATTGATTTGTCCCTCAACCCTACTGTACTTAATAATCTTCCTCTTATTCACATTTACTCTCAGCTTTCTTCCTTCCCACACTTTACCTAACTCAGTCACCAGCTTCTGCGGTTTCTCACCCGAATCAGCCACCAGCACTTTATCATCAGCGAACAACGACTGATTCACTTCCCAAGCCCCTCATCCACAACAGACTGCATACTTGCCCCTCTCTCCAAAACTCTTGCATTCACCTCCCTAACAACCCCATACAGAAACAAATTAAACAACCATGGAGACATCACGCAACCCTGCCGCAAACCGATATTCACTGAGAACCAATGAACTTTCCTCTCTTCCTACACGTACGCATGCCTTACATCCTCGATAAATACTTTTCACTGCTTCTAGGAACTTGCCTCCCACACCATATATTATTAATACCTTCCACAAAGCATCTCTATCAACTCTATCATGTGCCTTTTCCAGATCCATAAATGCTACATACAAATCCATTTGCTTTTCTAAGTATTTCTCACATACATTCTTCAAAGCAAACACCTGATCCACACATCCTCTACCATTTCTGAAACCACACTACTCTTCCCCAATCTGATGCTCTGTACATGCTTTCAGCCTTTCAGTCAATACCCTCCCATATAATTTCCCAGGAATACTTAACAAACTTATACCGCTGTAATTTGAGCACTCACCTTTATCCCCTTTGCCTTTGTACAATGAACCTATGCATGCATTCCGCCAATCCTCAGGCATCTCACCACGAGTTATACATACATTAAATATCCTTTCCAACCAGTCAACAACATAGTCAAGCTCTTTTTAAATAAATTCCATTGCAATACTATCCAGACCGGCTGCCTTGCCGGCTTTCATTTTCCGCAAAGCTTTTACCACTTCTTCTATGTTTACCAAATCATTTTCACTAATCCTCTCACCTCGCACACCACCTCGACCAAATCACCCTATATCTGCTACTCTATCATCTAATACATTCAAGAAACCTTTAAAATACTCACTCCATCCCCTTCTCACATCACGACTACTTGATATCACTTCCCCATTAGCCCCCTGCACCGATTTTCCCGTTTGTTCTCTTGTCTGACGCACTTTATTTACCTTCTTACGAAACACCTTTTTATTTTCCCTAAAATTTAATGATAGTCTCTCACCCCAACTTTCATTTACCCTCTTTTTCGCCTCTTGCACATTTCTCTTGACCTTCTGCCGTTTTCTTTTATACATCTTCCAATCATGTGCAGTATTTCCCTGGAAAAATCGTGCAAAATCCTCTCTCTTCCCTTTCACTAGTAATCCTACTTCTTCATCCCACCACTCTCTACCTTTTCTCATCTGCCCACCTCCCACGCTTCTCATGCCACAAGCATCTTTTGCGTAAGCCATAACTGCTTCCCTAAATACATCCCATTTCTCCCCCACTCCCCCTACGTCCTTTGCTCTCACCTTTTCCATTTTGCACTCAGTCTCTCTTGGTACTTCCTCACACAAGTCTCCTTACCAAGCTCACTTACTCTCACCACTCTCTTCACCGCAATATTCCCTCTTCTTTTCTGAAAACCTTTACAAATCTTCACCTTCGCCTCCACAAGAGAATGATGAGACATCCCTCCAGTTACACCTCTCAGCACATTAACATCCAAAAGTCTCTCTTTCACGCGCCTATCAATTAATACGTAATCCAATAACGCTCTCTGGCCATCTCTCCTACTTACATACGCATACTTATGTATATCTCTTTTTAAACCAGGTATTCCCAATCACCAGCCCTTTTTCAGCACACAAATCTACAAGCTCTTCACCATTTCCATTTACAACACTAAACACCCCATGTACACCAATCATACCCTTAACTGCCACATTACTCACCTTTGCATTTAAATCACCCATCACTAAAACCTGGTGTCATGCATCAAAGCTACTAACACACTCATTCAGCTGCTCCTAAAACACTTGCCTCTCATGATCTTTCTTCTCAAGACCAGGTGCATAAGCACCAATAATCACCAATCTCTCTCCATCCACTTTCAGTTTTACCAACAACAGTCTAGAATTCACTTTCTTACACTCTATTACATACTCCCACAACTCCTACTTCAGGAATAGTGCTACTCCTTCCATTCCTCTTGTCCTCTCACCAACCCCTGACTTTACTTCCAAGACATTCCCAAACCACTCTTCCCCTTCACCCTTGAGCTTCATTTCACTCAGAGCCGAAACATCCAGGTTCCTTTCCTCGAACATACTACCTATCTCTCCTTTCTTCTCATCTCGGTTACATTCACACACATTCAGACACCCCAATCTGAGCCTTCAAGGAGGATGAGCACTCCCCGCATGATTCCTTCTTCTGTTTCCTCTTTTAGAAATTTAAATACAAGGAGGGGGGTGATGGTTTCCAGCACCCCGCTCCCAAACCCTTTAGTCGCCTTCTATGACATGTAGGGAATACATGGGATGTATTCTTTCTCTCCTATACCTATAAAATCAAATAATAATCCACTATACATCATGTTCTAACCCCTGCCTTGTAGCAAAATGGTGGCAGAAATAGATAGAATTTGTAGGGAGGAACATTTAGGGATAAGCATTAGGCAGAAGCATCAGGTAGAAGTTGTTGGTAGGAACATTAGGCATGAGCATTAAATGGAAGTAGTCAGGAGGAACATTAAGTAGGAGCCTTTGTAAACACTGTGCTAGACTTGCCCTTTGTCAGTGGCCTGTTGAGGATTAGGTATCAAAGGCAAGTAGCAGCACTGGAGATCAATAATTATAAAGACTACTTTCACGTAAACCCCCTCGAGGGAGTTCCAAGAAGGGAACACAAATCAGAGATACAGATGATAGACATTAAGAAACAGTCAAGGCCTTGTATCAGTACCCATGATACATTTTCTTTTTTGTGAAAAATTATATTATAAATATATTACATTATAAAAATATATTATATTATATTATTCGCCATTTCCCGCATTAGCAAGGTAGCATTAAGACCAGAGGACTGGGCCTTTGAGGAAATATCTTCACCTGACCCCCTTCTCTGTTCCTTCTTTTGGAAAATTAAAAAAAAAAATGAGAGGGGAGGATTTCCAGCCACCTGCTCCCTCCCCTTTTAGTTGTCTTCTACGACACGCAGGGAATATGTGGGAAGTATTCTTTCTCCCCTATCCCCAGGGATAAAACTTAGATTTAAACACCATCCCACCAGACATACACCTTTCTAAAACCACCCTGTCTGGACAAAAAAAGAGTTATGCTTTCTCATCTATATTCTGGACTTCACAAATTCATCATATATCAAGGTCCTTCATGCCATGATATCTATATCTCTGATGA
The DNA here is from genome assembly GCA_032361705.1 of Panulirus versicolor. Classification (NCBI taxonomy): domain Eukaryota; kingdom Metazoa; phylum Arthropoda; class Malacostraca; order Decapoda; family Palinuridae; genus Panulirus; species Panulirus versicolor. The sequence continues at coordinate 4,113 of JAUUDZ010097816.1, forward strand.
CCATTCCCTTTGGAAACTCCCTCAAGTGGGTGGCCATAGCAAAAGTCTCCATAACTGTTGAACTCCAGCATCACTTCTTAGCCTCTAAAGCCTCACCTTTAACAAGCAATTGGCAGAAAGAAACTCTAGTGCAACGTTTTCAGGGGCTCCCACCAAATGGTCCAACCAACTACTTCTACCTAATGTGTCAACCTAATATTCCTGCCAAATGTTCCAATATTCTATTTCTACCTAATGTTCCCAGCTACTGCATCTACCTAACACTTCTGCCTAATGTTTCTACCTCAAGCTCCTACTAACATTCCTACCAACAATTTTCACCTATTGCTCCTACCATTCAGCCAAAAGGCAAGGCTAGCGCAAAGGAAAATCTAGAGTTGTGAAGAAAGAGTTGAGTTTAGAGCTATCAAGTGTAATTTGTGAAAGGATACAACTACTACAATGAACACACTTGAACACTTACTGCTTAACCACAAAAACACACACAGCATCACAACACTTTATGACCTGTGGTCCTGACCACTGAACATAAGTGGCATCTTGAGCACTGAAGGACCCAATAAAAGACAGAAGTAACTCTTGGGGCAGGAAGGTAAGGTAAGGTGAATTACCAGCAAATTTCTTCTTTGGCATTGGTATTCATTATTTATGATGAGAAAAGCATGAAATCCTAACAATCATTTAATTTCAAATTCTAAAAAATCAAGCAAACACAGAGCAATGTTTTCAACAGGCATGTGAAATAAAGAACACAATAAACTGTACCAACACTTACTGCAACACATAGCAAGCTGCTATTAATGATAACAGAAACAGCAACAAATCTCTTGAAATATATGTTCTGCGTGATGTCATAAATAAAAGCACGGAAGGCTCGGCCATCAGGGCGAGGAGGGAGATGAAGAGGCTGAGCAATTTTCAGTCTTTTCTTGAGATCACACCTGTTGGAAGCATATAAAAAGATTTTTGTAAAATTTCTCAAGTATAAGATTACAAGAAAATAGTTTCATAACATAGAATACATGTTATCATAACTAAATCAGAAAATATTCAGTTAAAGAAAGAATTATGATTCTAAATCTTTAATTCTCACTACAGCAAGCATTCAAATCTGAGTTACAAATATTTGTTTGGGGATATCAAATATGAATAAGGATGCCATGAACAAAAGGAAAGATTGGACAAGCATCAATGAACTCATTCATGTTGAATTTTCATTTTATGTGAAACACAAAAAAAAACTTTGGACAGAAAATCAAGAAAATCATAGGTGAATGTAAGTATGAAGGAATATTTAGATAAATGCAGGGACCATTATGATAAAAGGAAGTCTTCAGTGTGTTATTTCATCTACAAACATAAAACAAATGTACTTATGATAATATGAACTCATGTCTGGTCTGCTCATCCAGTATAAGTAAAAGATACTTGTTAGGACGAGTGTAGAATCATACTTGCAAATGAACCAATACTTGTATGATACAATGCAAATTATATGGCAATATCTTATCCAAGGAAAGTGTGAAAATCTCTATTTTTCCATTCGAAGGTCTTACTTAAGGTCTTCTGAAGAGAACACAGATCTGTGGGCAGACAAAAACACCCTCCTTGAGACTTGCCTCACTGAAACTTGGGAAATTCTCACCAAGGTACCTTAACAGTGGCCCATTTCTATCTGTGGCCTTAACAAAGTTCTTCATGAGGCTCAGTTTGATGTGCACAGGTGGTAACAAAATCTTGCATGATTCTACCAGCAATAGATGCTAAATGTTCTTTGTTGCTGGCTCCAGCAACTATCAGGAAGCCCAGTCCCTCTTGTTGTAATGGTACTCTTTGACTAACTGTCCAATTCATATAGGAAACAGCGAAACTCTATGTAGCCCCACTGCAGTACAAGCAAGACATCAACAACCTTCAAGATGCCAAATAGCTGCCACTAGCATTTCTTGTAGTTTACACAGTTCAAAAGATGCTTCATGCTGTTATATGATTCCTTCACATGGATTGCATGTCTAACTGGATTTGACAGCAACATGTTGCCATCATGCATCAGAACAAATTTTATACCCAACTTTGATGAGTCTATCATCTATCAAACAGTCTCCACTCCTCATGGTTATGACTAATACTAAGGGATGCTATCAGACCATCTTCATCGCAGCAGACATCATGTTAGGGGCAAAATCAGGATCTCTTGATATTGATGGCTCACATGTTTCATAAATTTTGTCATCCTGTTTATCCTCCAATTCCAAGAAGAATGTCAAAGGGTTCCAGAATGGGATGTCCTCCACTGTTGAGTGTCAGGTGCAAAGCAGATGGTATTTTGGATAGCTTAAGGTCCACCATTTGTTCCTGGAAATGCTTTCTGGACCAAAGGCACTTAGCGGGAGTAAGTCACTGATGTGATCTGTATGCTTTTTCCACACCTATGGGCAAGGAAAAAAGCATCAATCGTCTTTTGCAATTCAACCAAATGTGAAAGTCTGCTGCATAAAACACTGTGGCATATGTTAGTGGCCCAACTTTTATCCTCGTCATGAACCTTACAGCCAAAGTAATGACTGTAAGCGTTCCTAATGATAAGGGTTAAAGCATATTTCTGTGATGCAAAAGTCACTTCCACACAAACAAAACATAAGTTATCTATACTGTTCATACACTTATGAAGCATCTGTCTTGATATTCAGCAAAGAAATCATTCGACAGTCAATCATTTGTCACTCTCCATACAATCCAGGCAGCAAATTTCAGCAGAATGACAGAAAACCAGCAAACAGCAATGCAAGAAGCTGTAAGTATTGTACTGGATTGAACTGTACTGTATTTGTAAGAAGAAATTGGCTTGCACTCTTGTTACAACATTTAAACCAGCTCCAGTTGAATACGGACTTTGGGATGAAAAACAAAAACTGCACGACAAGAGCATGAGGCAGATAGAAATGCCAGGGTATGGAAAAAGATATTATGAAATGAGACAACATGTTTGCACTGGGCAACTCTCTGGAAGGAAGATAACCACCAAGTAGGGTGATGCATACATGAGTGCTAACTGCATCATCCACTTCCTCTGTCAGGGAAAACTAGAGCTATTTAACAATTTTAAGCATAATATCAATGATCAGTGACCAAAAATTAGTAAAGATTATCTACTCTCATTTCAAAAACATTTTGGCTGTTGATCAATATAACCATCAACTGACAATACACAGTTCATTGATATTATTGTCAAATGATGATTTACTGGTTCCAGCCCCTAACCGAATTCTCGGCTAACCTTTGATTCCATCAATTATCAATACATGTCACCAGCAAACTCCCATCAGAGAGGCAGAAAAAATATCACTTATCTTATTCACTTATCATGCAAGCTCCTACTCTCTCCTTAAGTAAAATACTAGCTATTGAAAACATAGTTAGTTCTAGAATAAAGAAACAATTACTGCTGCATTTTTATTAGATCTTGGCAACAGAAAATCATGAATAGCATTCATTATATAACAATTACTTTGTCTAGTATTTAGTATAACAAAGTTGTTTATAAAGAAGAGAGCAATATTACATAAACATGTATTACAAACATTATTGTATATACAATGTAAATACATGCTTGAAAAGTGATATAAAATGTGTATCGTATTTCATTATATCTATTTACTTATTCATAATTACCCCAGCATCAATTTCTATGAAAGAGTCTTGGTGTTAAGAAGGACATTTCTAAATGCTCCTTCAGCCCAAGGCTGCACCACTTCCAGTAGCAGGGAAATATTGGCGCCTCTGAAGTGAAAACTTCTTTGATAAGACATTCCTGAAGGGACAGTCCCTCCCAATAAACAAAACACCAAACATTCTAGACATCACATATATCCGCTCTCCACAGCAATGACAACACCTATATATTTACCCATAAAAGTTAAACCTTTGATAGGAAAAGAAACCAACTCAGAGACAAAAATTCACCATCATCAGAAATCAGAGACAAATCCAAATTATAATCAGCACTCTCACTATCATGATTACATTATATTTGCAGATGCTAAACATACTGATATCAATGCTATGACTGCTAGATGCATGGATATCACGACTGTGACTGCCAGATGAATGCCCTACTAAGAGTACTTTCCTATGGTGCTTTTAAGGTAACTGACATCTGTGAAATTTCTGAGAGTATATCATTACTGCTGGTAACATATGGCATCATTTTATGGCTCAAGACCCCTCCAGGATATCTGAAACAGGGCAGGCATTATCAGCACATAAATTGCACATATGTGGGACTCCAGCCCTATATGCATAAGGTACATGTGTAGGACTAAAAAAGGTTGATAAACTCAATAATGTGAAAAATGGAAAAGGATACTGATCCATGGGATGAAAAAAGGCCAGTATATCAGAACAAATCCCAGCAATGTGCTGCCCAAGAGAATTCTGCTAGGCTGGGTGGCCAGTTGTAAGTCAATGACATCATCTTTGCAGCAGTCTCTGTTTGGCTTAAGGCCGGTCTAAAACGAGTGAGTTGGTACTATCCAATTGGTAGGATTGCAATGGGTAAAGAAAGCAAATGTTTACAGTCAGAAAGGCAGAGGGTTTCAAGGTCCTAACCCCAATTTCCTAAATATGTCAATGAAAATCTCTTATGCTCACCGGAGAAATGGAAATTTTGAGATTCATCAATGTATTCATACAAATTATGGCATATATCAATTACAAATTAACAGACAAAAATGACTTACCATCTCCTCTGATCAACAGTAAGAAGTGCAGTTCCCTTATTCTCTGAGTAGTTGGCAATTACTACACCAACAAACAGTGTCAGACCAATCATACAGCCAAGGAACACAAATATATGTATGTAGATTGTGGAGGCCTGTGGAAAACCAAATAGGGACATTAACTAAGAAATAGCTAGTAAATATATCAGAATACAGATAAAATAAGCATATCTTAGATTCTGTAAGGAAAATGTTATAATGATAAACTGTACAAAATAAACAAGTAACCTGAGAATGTTACACTACAGCCACAAACAATTCACTATACAGAATGTGACTGCTAGTGGTGTTCACCATCCATGAAAATAATTTTGGATTAATGAATTATGGTGCTTAAATCAACATATACTGATTAGTTATGAATTGATTAACACAACTGTGATCAAGGGAACTCTAATGTGTTCATTTTCAACAAGGAAACATATGTTAATACAACAGCTGAGAAGGAATATTACTCCTTTATAGAATCAAACTGCCTCCAAATTTAAAGAACAAAATGGAGAAGGTGATTTAGCCTTAAGTCTGTCTACATACTCAGTATGTAGCCTAAATCAATGGAATTTCAGAAAAATAAAATGTCCACTAATCATATCCTACTAGTTACTATATTCTTAACATCCATGTAAAACCACTGATATAGCTGAAAGGAAAGAGGAGCCTGTGTCCTTTACTAGTAAAAAGTCTTCTAATGAAAATGGGCATCAATTAATATGTTACTTAAAAAAATCATATCTAAAAGTACATTCCTCCATCCTTCACTGACCTACTCAATGAAGGCTTCCATTACATAATGCACTGAGGAAGACCAGGAGGATAGGAGGGAAAAAGTATCCTAGTTACTGATTGAAGAATTATTCAAGAAAATGTGGATAAAGGTTAATGCATTATACAGAGAAAAACTTAAATTCTTAAGTGCAAGTGAAAATTCACATAAAAAAAATTTTCTGAAAAGATACCTTGCAATGTCTGGATAATCCCATGAGATAATGATTTTTCAGCAATCATGGAATTCACCTCTTCACTCAGAATGGTTCATTTGTCCATTACCCTGTTACAATGTTGGATCTCTTGTATCTTTTCTCACTTCTGTTTAGCTAAGTTTTCTGTTAAGCCCTCTAAATGAATGTTTTTCTTTACTTCAAAAATATCAATTAATATCAACATCAAGCCCTCAGTAATCTTAAACAAGGTTATCATGCCATCCTCGTCCTTTCATCTTGTAATATTATTAGGTTTAAGGCTGCTCTACCCTCCCCTCATCTTCCTTAGTTCAAGTACAAATTTTGTCATTTCAATTCACTTTCTCTATCCTGTTAATGTCTCCTCAAGAAAGCATACAAAGGTCTAGTTTGGTTTTATAATATATTGTTAATACCCTTCAGAACATTAAGCTTTAATACAAGAGTAATTCTGACAATGACTGAAAAAATGGTTTATCTCTTTCACATCTCTTTTTATGTGGTTTTCTGCTGACCTGATGGGCATTGTTTCAATAGAGTATCTAAATCATTCCTGCTGGTAAATACCTGTAATTCATTTCTGAAGAAGTGGTAATCACTCTCTGGTTTAATTTCCCTTATTCCACCTTCATTTTTAACATATTTTGGTTCACTTCCACCTTCATTTCTAACACATTTTGGTATAATTTCATCTTCATCTTTAACATATTTTGGTTTAATTTCATTAGGTATGCATCCGCCCAATGTTCACGCTTGTCTAGCTCTCATTCTATGTTGTTGCCCTCAAGAATACATCGAAATTCTTATAACCTTAGCAAGTCTGCACATGTATATAAATTCCAAAGTATAAATGGAACTACTAACTTAAAAAGGCTGAGTACACTAAGAAAAAGTGGACTTTGCTTACTACCTCCCTTAAGTGATTCAACAGTTTGCAGTGGTATGTAGGGGGCAACAAGACCCATGGCACTCAAAAAAAAAGAAATCTCTTAAAGTACATGAAAGCGTCTCCTTTGTGCTCCTATTAGGTGTCTATATTCTTAGATATAGCTTTTTACCAGATGGCAATGAACTATGAGGTAGGATAGAGCTTATAAGGAGGTACATATCTTTCTTCTATATATATTCCTGTTTCCACAGCAGTAATTCAATGGACAAGAATCCTCTCATCTACCAATCATGCATATGTTTCTGTACTGTTTTTGGTCCTGTACATTTTACATCAATATTTTCATTCATGTTCTAACCTACTATCAGTATTTTCCCCAGTGCTATTTATAAAAAGGACACATCTTTAACTAGACTACATTATCAAGTTACTCTTTATAAGCACATCTCTAATCGACTGACTGACCTAAACCCAACATAAAAGTTTTATAGATATATTTGAACACTTCTAGAGATCAATCACAACAACTCTTTCGAATACACCTCTGTTATTAATAACCATTTTTTTTTCATGTTAGCTAAGACAGCACAGGCAACTGAAGTCCCAATCTAAGTCATCTCATTAACTCTCTCTCTCTCTCTCTCTCTCTCTCTCTCTCTCTCTCTCTCTCTCTCCATATTTCTTTCATAAATATTTGCCATTTCCTACATTAGCAGGG